>VYZV01027775.1:46895-76975 GCA_013401275.1 Pandion haliaetus | reverse complement strand
CCAACTCCGCTCCGGCTCCTCCCAGCCCCAGCGCCCGGCGCTCCCGCCCCTGCCGCCCCCCGCGCTCCACCGCAGCCGTTGCGCCCCGGCGGCCCCGCTCCGCCCCCGCACGCCGCCGTCGCTCCTCCGTTCGCCGACATGGCGGTGCCGGTGCTGGTGCTGGTGGTGGTGCTGCCCTCCCTCCTCGCCGGTACTGGGCGCACGGCGCCGGGGCAGTGGCGGTAGAGGGAGGCGAGCCAGTCCCGGGGAAGCGGGAACCGGGCCGGTCCCTTGCCCCGGTCGGTCCCCTCACAGGGGAGGGTAGACCTGAACCGGTACCGTGCACCGGCCGGCTTGGGGGGGAGGCGGCAGAATCTAAGCCAGTAGCGGGCATCAACCGTCCGGGGGCAGGAGGGAGAACCGGCACAGGACGGTGCCGGAGACCGGCTGGTCGGGGGGTGCCGGGACCGGACACCGGCTCGCCGGGGACGGGACCGGTAACGGACACCGGCTGGTCCCGGGAGAGGTTCGGGGGGGATCCGGGCGGGACCAGGCGCCGTTAACGCCGGTTGCTCTCCACAGGGCTCCTCTCGTGTCCCGGCGCCGTTGCCAGCGTCCCGGTGAGTGCCGCCTGCCCCGCCGTCCCCGGGAAGGACGATCCCACCTGCCCTCCGTGTCGCCAACCGGGCCTCCCGGTGCAGGGCGGCCCCTTCGCCAGAGCCCTGNCCTCCGGAGCCAGGCCACCCCTCCGGTACCCCTGCTCGGTCCCTGGAGATGCCCCAGAGGGTCTCTCCCCACAGCTGAGGGACCCCGGGAGCCTGGCACCCACCTGCTGAGGGCTACAGCACAGATGCCCCGGTCATTGCCGCCTCTTACCGGCCCCATCTGTGGTTGCCCTTCACGGGGACTCGCTGTCCGTGTGTCCCACTGAGGCTAAGACATCGGAAGGAGCTGCGTTTTGTAGCACGTATATGTCCTGACACCACAGCTCAAGCCGTGCCAGGCAGTAGATGCCAAGCCTCAAGCGATAAATTCCCAGAAGAGCGTGAAAGATAATGTGGCACTTGATAATGCTGTGCCAGCTCCTGCTGAGCACTCCTTTCTGTGCATGAGTGTGCCAGGATTCCTCAGCAGCTCTCAGATCAGAAGCTGCTGATCTGAAAGGGCTCGAGAGACCTGTTTCAGACGGTGTATCTTAAGACTTCTTATGTACCTGTCTTCCCCAGCCTGCCTGCTACAAGTATGGTGTGCCTGGATGTCCGAGGGACTACAATCCAGTTTGTGGGACCGACGGAAAGACCTACTCAAACGAGTGTGTGCTCTGCCTTTCAAACAGGTAGTCAATTGACATCCTAACCTTCTCTTCCCTATATGCCAGCAAAATAGTCACCCGCACATCCAATTACCTGATAGATTATCGGCTTTGGATCGTTCACACTCTGTTAAACTGCAGTTTTAGCAGTGTCTTCTCAACTGTCAATGCCTTGCAACAGCTTTTATCATGATACCTGTAAATTGCTTAGATTGGATTCACTTAGCTGGGAGTATGGGAGATGCTCTTTTGTAATTCGTAAGGAGGAGCATCTCAGAGGGCGGTTGGCTGTCCCGTTCATACAGTGCCACATTGCCATTAAATATAATGCCGGACTCTTCCACACTCACATATGAAAGATCCCACACAAAATGCAGCTTTTACTATAAATATTTACATTCAAGATACAATCTCTTGTGCTTCCTTTCGCAGAGAAGAGTAAGAATGGCAAATGTTAGGATAAAACACTATTTTGCCATTCAGATTGTTTAAAAATCAAGAAAAAGTTCTAATATTTGAAAGAGGGTATTTTATTCTTTAATAATTTAATCATTTTTTTAAAACAAATTGAAAACATAGAAAATCAGTACTCAATAAGCATTGTTGCCCCTCAATACGATTGACTGGGCACTCTATAGAGCGTCCTCTCAGTACAAACTGAGAGGAACTGCTTATGAATTGAATTTGGTGGTGAAAAGGAATTTATATAAATGAAATAACAGAATTTCTGTTTCCAGCAGAGAGAGGAAGTGAGAGCAGCACAACAGCAGTGATGGGCATTTACAAAATTACAAATGGATAGATCTTAAGAAAGGGAAGGCTGAAATATGTCTCTGACTTTGGAGTGGGGGAAAGATTAACTGTGACCAGAGAGTTTACGAAATTCAAATCACAAAGATAGAGGGAACATAGGCCAGAATAAGAAAAGTGTCAATGGACACTTAAGGAAATAATATTTTAAAGTAAGTGCCAAAGTGTGTCAAAATATGTTGAAAGGTATGCAGGTCTGCAGAATTTGGTAACATTTTCACTAGAGTACATCACAAACTACCCAAGCAAATTACAAATTGCAAAGAGAATTGATAAACCTGCAGTCTGGGGGAAAAAAAAACCCCAAACAACAAAAACCACCAGGGAATCAAAGGGCACACACAGTACAACCTGTGAAAAGCGGAGAAAAGAGAAGAGGTGGTGGCATGCTACATGTTGGGAGCCTACCCATCTTTGCTACCTAGAATGATGTTGGAGTAAGTTACTAAGTGATTGACTTGTAGACAGCCAGAGGTAAAAAAGAGGGATGCAGAGATAATACGGATTTGTCAGAAATAATCCGATCAAATCCGTGAGATTTGTTTTTTTGGCAAGATAACTGGCTTAGCAGAGTTGGAAGAAACAGAAGTGTTGCTCCATGACATTAATAAGGCATTCTACATAGCCCCACTTGACATTCATATAAGCAGACAAATAGTTATTCAGCTGAAACTGTTAAACAATGAAGTCATAAGCAGTTTGAAATGCTGTGGTTTAAAAGCAGTAATCAGCATTTTACAGCCAAACTGGAAAGACCTATTAAGTGGGATTTCCTTCAGGTGTAGTATATAATTCAGTATTTTTGTAATGAATTGGATGTCAGAAACAAGACAATAAAAATTTGCAAAATGGCATGAGATACAATGATCTATGCAGGACAGTATCAAAATTCCCAGGGATCTGGAGAAACAGACTGAAATCAGTGCAATAAAAGTCAGAGAGAAGTGCTAAGTATCACACAAAGAGAATGTAAATCCATGTCGTGTAGATATGGACAGGAGAGTGTCTCACGACCTAAACAGTATATTTGATCCTTTCTCAGAGCAGAATGATGGGCTTTGAGATCCAGCCTTACATTTCTAAGGTATTTCATTTTTTAGGCATGATCCCTCAGTTCCAGCTGGGTGCGTGGTAGATGCCCGAATACAGCATTGCACATAGCACAAAGGGTTCTCTAGGCAAACCTGCTGTTTATTTCCACTCAATTCCTTAAGTAGTTCATGATGGGGCTTACTTCTTATTAGTATGAGTCGTAACGTACATGTTTTTATGAAACATGGGATTTAATCCAGTTACACACACAAGAGAGATTTTTGTCTTAACCATCTTTCTTTTTCTGGCATCTTACATGCTCAGAAACATGCACTTTGGTCTGAAGGGGCACAGGGTGATCAGATACTATCTTGATTTTTTTTCTTTAATAATTCAGTATTGGCATACTCAGTGGCTTTCTAGTTCAGTCTGGAGTTGTTCTAAAGTGTTTGACTTGGCATGAACACAACACGGATAAAACACTTTGACTTATTGGAAGAATTTCAGCTTTGAAAAATGGTTCATAGTCATAAGCAATGGTCATTTCACTTCAAGGAGTCTAAGGTATGGTCCATCACACTCCTTAGGAGGGGAGAACAAAGATCGTTCTGCCCTTCTTAACAAGCTGCATGGCCAGTAGTTGCTGAGATAAATAGTGTAATATGGTGATGTAGAAACAGATATATGGATATATCACATAGTGAACTATGAAAAAGTCATGTCTAAATTAACTTGGGTGATTCTCAACAGCCAACTTGCAAGTCACTTCCAGCCCATGTTTAAGCCCATTAAAGGACTTTTAAGAGGGAGCTGTATTAGTTCCCAAACTAAGGGAGACTTGGCTAAAATTTTCTTAAAGAAGATTCCAACGTTCAGAGAACCACACATTTAAATTCTAGTGAAGCCTGGAATGCAGAAATTCACGAGGATGCATACCCGTCCCGCTGAATTCCCATGTGAAAGAGGGAAATTTTGTAAGCATTAGAACTGGTTCCCACTTCAGGGACTGTGAAGTTGACTTGCATTAGTGGTTTGTAATGGACACGTTAATCCTCATGGCCTGATTTGTCATGTGGTTTGATACTTCTCAGATTTGCAGATGGCTTTATCAGGTTTTTATAGGTAACAAAGCCTGAAGTAAGGCTGTCTCTGGTAAGTTACTTTTTCTCTCTGTGCAATTCATAAATCGTTGTATCACAGTTAATTTGTGGTAATGTTTACTATAAGTGATGCAATTAAATGCATTGCTGCATTTAATTGAACACATAGAAAGACATGGGAGAGTCTGCTTTATAAAATGTCTCTGTTAAATTCAAGTGTAGTGCTTCTCTTCTAAAATATTTTTCTTCTGCTTGCAGTGAAAATAAAAAGGATGTCCAAATTTTCAAGATGGGAAGATGCTGATATGGCAGATGGCCACTTTTCAGGAAAATGAGAAGGACACAGACATTCCAAATGGAAACAATGCCTTAAATGTACCTTCTATGTAGCCTGTCTTAATAAATAAATTTGCCTGTTTAAACAAAGTACTGTATTAAAACCAGTGTTTATAAACATAGCCATAGTACACTTATAACCTGAACCCCGATTTGTTTTCTCATGCAAGACAGATCATAGGCTAAGAAAGAGATGTCCTGACCATGTGCCAGTAGGTCAGTTGTTTGGAGAAGGAAATGAACAGGTACCCGGTGCCATTCCCATGGCACCACTTGGGAGCAAGGAGGCCCCAGCATCTCTGCCACAGGCAGTGCTGGCGGCGGGGGCTGCTCATTGTTTCTGGGAGGATCTGAGCCCGCGGGTGCCAAGGACCCCTGGGGAGCCACCACAGGTGTTTGCTGTGGGAGCTACCAAACTGGTGATGGCAGCCTGACATGTACCAAGCCTCTGCCCTGGGGTCCGTACCTGCAGGTCCTGCTGGCAGAGGGCGGTGGCCTGGGCACCCTCTGCTCCTGCCCCAAGTAAGGGCTCTTTGGGACCACAGGAGGAGCAGCCAGGGGACACGTGCTGCACCCTGGGCACCCAGGCCTCCGGGCTCTGCTCCCTGGGACACGGCCATGGCAGCCATGCCCCCTCATTCCTGGGGCACCGGTTGTGAGAGACTGACAGAGTTAATGTCTCAAACATTGCAGTGAGGCAAGTTCTGCCTAACAACGAACCCTGCACCACAACGAACCACAGGTGAAAAGAAGCCGATCAGCACAAGACATCAGCAACACGATGCGGAGGGCGTGCTGCGCTGGACGGTGCACAGCTCCGTGTTCTGATACACTGAGCAGGGCAGCTCACCATACATGGCCAAAAATCAAACAACGGCCATGTCTGCAGGGAGGGAGAAGAGAAGTTACTCCCCAAATGACCCCCAAGCCCACCGACCCATTTCCCGAAGGTTCTGAAAGCACAAAACACGCATGACACCCGATTAGCCTAATGAGTTCAAGTGCCTGCCCAAAGGAGGCACAAGGAGATGATAAAAGGACACAAACTGAAGCCCCACATGCGTGCGTCCACCAGAATGGGGCCCCTCGGCTGACTGGACCAACGCTGGACCCAGGACCAGTGAAATCTTTCTCTTTTCTTTTCCTCTTTCTCTCTCTGTCTCGCTCCCTCTTTCTCCTTTTCCATAATCCCTACACCTCATCCCTTTAGACATAAAACCATTGACAAAGTCTGGGACTAGGAGTGGATCCAGCCGCCCCCAGGCTTTTCTCTGAGAAGGAGTCTAGAAAGCAAGGGGGGCTGCTCTAAACTTCGTGACTCAATGGGAGGGCTCTCCTTATTTTCTTACATGAATTGATGTATATGGTTACCAAGGTAGTTCCATGCCAATTCCTGTTGAGAGAAGCCACACCACCTATTGTTGTGCCTTCTAAGTTCAGGCTGCTCCTGCCATAAATAAAATGTTTAACTGATCGTTTGGTGTTGTTTCACCTTAATTTAGCCGGAGGGAATTCCGAACTCACCGCAAACCCTCCCTGCTCTGTCCAGTACAGGTCGTGACACCAGTGTCACCTCCCTGGGCTGGTACCCAAGAGTCACTTCGCACAGCAAACATCAAAGCAAAATGGGGAAACTCAAGACTCATGTAAAAGGGCGCACTCTGGAGTGGGTCTGGTGGGCCTTCCCACAGGGAGGAGGGTGTGCAAGCACTGGGGTTCCATCCTTTCTTTCAACCAGTTGTCATGCACATGGGCACATAGGCTTTCTCACGTTTGTTCCCTTCCGTTCTGCTAAACACCTCCATTTTCTGCATGTTGTTTGAAATGAATTGTGTTTGGTTTGTCTTACAGCGTGTTGGTAATACGTGGATGGCTTCTACCTTTCATCCAAGCCAAGTGGCACCAGCTCTAGCCCTGGCCCCAGACAATGGCTTTGTTGGGCTTTGCTGGACAGTGGCAGCACAGGCAGAGGTGTACGGCACACTCTATGCCTGATTCACAGGTCAGTGGCTTTGGTTTTGAAAAACAATAATGCTTTTGTCTTATAGTTCCTTTAAAAGGTCAAAGCTAGCCTTTATCTTCCAGCACATGCCTGCTTTCATTTCCTTCATGCAAAGGGTAATCATTGATGGAGGGATGTCATGTGTGGCACAACTGTTGGGCTGGAAGCTTAAGATAAAGCGGTCATGTGGAGACATGACTATGTGGATAGAAAAGAAAGATGGCCAGTGCCTCCCAACAAGTGATCAGTTGTTCATAGAAAATCAATTTTCTCTATTGGTGGCAAATCCAGTGGAGAAAGTTCCTGTGCGCTCCCAGCTGTTGTTTCCACATCCAGATCTGGAAATTTTCACTTTTTCAAATTGTACCAAATCCCAAAGCAGTTCTGTGCTATGCTATGAATTAACAAGTGGATAGAAATGATAAGCTGTTTCTTTTTGTGATTCTATTTTGACAACTAATTGTGCTTACAAGGGAACTTTAAAAAAGCTCAGAAAAAAATAGCTGTCTTTGTAAACACCACTAAATGAAACAAATCCAAATAAAAAATAGCATGTAGGTTGACAATTGTAATGACACTAGAGCACTGCTCCCAGCATATGAATGCTTAAAATATAACCTTAAATCTGGCTTTAAATCTTCCTTTTTTTCTGCATATTTGAAAAGTGGTGAATTCACCACCACATGTAATTACTCACCAAATCTGCCCCCGACATCTGTACTTCATTTTCTGTAATTTAAAAAGTTCTGGCAATTCCCACAGGTATATTTTGACAGAAAAATTTGTGAAGAAAAGTGGAGATGTATGACGTGGATCCTACTTCTTTCTAGTCTTACCTAAGACAAGGACCTCTCATTCAGCAGAGATCTACAAAGAAGGTGGGTGGGATGGTTCTTGCGCTTGGGAATGTCTAGAACACATTAGAGTCTTTGGAGGTGAACACCACTTCGCAGTAACTTCTGCACAACTGCCTATGAAGACTAAGGGAGAAGGATTCCTATGTAGGAGCAGAAGTTTCCTTATCATGGTCTGAAATAATCTTGATGGGCATTTGATACAATTTTAATTAATGTTTCAACATTTCTTGTAGTGTATTTATAGTGTATTATGAAGTTGTATTCTTGCTTTAGGTAGTGCCATCTTCTTGACATACTTTGCAAGGATGAAAACTAAAATGTAGAAAAATAAAAGACTCTCAGTGCTGTCAGCTGGATCCTTCCAGAGCTGAATGTAAAACATCACTCATATCCTTTCCCAAACTCAAAAACCCAAAACAAGCCCCCCAAAAACCCCAAACCAGTGTTGTGCTCCAGTTTGGCATTTATGAACCTTTATAGATCAAAAAGTTGATGTTTCAGAATTTCAGTATGGTGGATTTAATTTTTATTTTAAATAGAAATTTTGTGGTGCATGTGGGACAATGCTGGAAAGGTTTAATCGAAGAGTAGGACTCTTACGCTTCTAGAGTAGGACTCTAAGGCTTCCTATGAAGCCTTAGGACAAGGCTTACTTGTATGATGAGTCCTTACTCTTGTGATTTAATCCAATTGCCTTCAGTGGTGCTGTTAGAGGTCTATTTTACATATAAGTGAGGTAGGAATTTGCCTAAATGATAGAGTGCTAGAGTAGCAAATTTAAGTGGCAAAGAGGGAAAGAAAACCTGTGAGTCTTGCATTGCTGGCTATAGTGGGTCAACATTGATGACTTCCACATGCTCTAGTTGCCCAAAATTTGGACAACAACCCAGTTGTTCCCAAAACTGTCACCCAGCTGCCTCTTCGGCTGCAGGAATGGTTTCACTGCAGACAACTCTAGCCTCTGCCGCTCAGGGAAGTCACCCAGCAAGGAGGTTTTTGAAGCCTGCCTATGCTCCCGTCCATCCTATTTCTGGAGTACATTACCTGGAGGGGAAGGTGATCAGGCAGGCTCAGAGCATGATGAAGTACCCAGACACTGAGGCCATAGCCACGTTGCACTGGGTCTGGTAACCCTCTCAGTCTTGGTACCCAGAGCTCCTTGGAGCAGGTGGCGTTAACTTTTCCACTAAACCAAGGCAGAAATACTTCTTTTCTCTTGAGATTATTTTTCTTTTAAACTTTTTACATTTCTCTTCTTATTGTAATAAATAAACATAATCATTGAAAGCAGGAGTTGCCCAGGTAAACTTCTCTTAATTGGATTTTTACTTTCCTGTATCTTACTGTTATTCATCCTTCAGGCACACTGGGTTTTGGGTGGAACAGTTCCTCAAATTTGTTGCAACTGCTGTAGCTAGGTTGCCCAACTTTCCTTTTGCCCTCTCTTGTTGCATTTTAGATTGTGCTTTATACTTGCTGCTGTTCTTCAAACTGTTTAAACATACATTTCCAGCTGAAGCAAAGAGGTGTATTTCTCTTCAACAGACTGGTGTATAGCATTGAGTCATGCTGTGCCTGGCTCTGATAGGAACTGATAACATCCTAGACTCCTTGAATTTAAAAACTGGCTAGTATGGGACAACTTACCAGTGTTTGGTGACCACCATGTTTAATTTATGAGAGGCATTAAAATCCTTATGTCACTTTGATTGCTCAGAGTGTTGACTGGCATCAACTAGCTAAAATCAGCAACATAGAGGATGCTATTGTAAACTTTAGACAAACAAACTTTATCAACAAACCTTATGCCAAGCATTCTTGTTAGCTTATTACATCTGCATGAGGCTAACAAGGGATTATACTAGCTGAATGGCATGACTGTGAAACAAGATATGAAACAATCTCTCTCCTGTCTGAGCTCAGATGGTTGGATAATATTTTGTTTGATTAGGATTTTATGATATTTTCTAGCTTCCCGGGATCAACACAGTCTTCGTCTGACTGGGAGGAGAATGTGCAGCCATCTAGGTCAAATGAAGGTCAGAAGATGTCTTACTGGCTTTTGCTAATGAAGAGTAGGTAAGGTTTTGTTCCTGGTTGAGCTACAGTAAGAGCTTTTTTAATTGCTTATATTCCTGACTCTCCCTCCTGCGGAAATATTAAAAAAAAACATTTGTCCAGGAAACATCATAAACAAAATGTTCCCTGGACTCCACGCGCTGTTGCCCAACAGGCACTGCAGGTGTGTTTTCTGGGACAGCTGGGATCCTGCTCCCAGCTTAGCTGTGGGTCGTTTGGAAGTGCTCAGCCCCTTTGCTTCAGGCACTCTTTTGAGGTTTGCAGGTTTTCTCAACCAGAGGCTGTAACACAGTTTGGTTTTAACAAGGAGGAAAGCATCTCTCCTTGAATTGCTGGCAGAGGCTTTCAGGACTGGGGATCCTGAAGTGTGTGATAGAAACGTATCAAACCCACCACGCTTCCACTGAAACATTTAAGGCTCAAAAAATATTGCTAGCTGTTGAAAAATCCTTGTCTATTGGAGAACATCTGTCCAAAGGTGCCATTAACAGTCACCCAGGAGAGACTTCTCTCTTTTCCTTAGGGACCAGTGCAGTGCTAGCCTGTACTCGTATATAGCCTGGCTGGCACAGAACTGTAAGCAAGAGCAGAAGGCAGAGGTCTAACGGGTCTGAATCCTGTAGGAAACTAGTCAGAAACCAGAGCTTGAACTTGTAGATTTCCATCTTGATCACTAGGCGGCAGCATTTATTTCCTTTTCAATCTCATTCTACTTTGTGTTCTCAGTAGGGGTGTAGAAAAGACTTTTTATTAATGATTATCGTTTGTATGCATGTTCTGTTAGGAACTGTTTCTTTTCATCTGTATTATTAGCGTCATTGATAAACAGTCAATCTCATTTACTTGGCAAAGTTAACTTGCTTTTTTCCTGATCATTTTATCCAAGTATGTTTGCTGCACAAGACTCTACAGTACACCATTTTGTAAAAATCTTATTCTGTGGGCAGATGCCTCATAGATGGACCTGTGGCATTCATTGCCATGTGTAGGATTGCATCGGGTTCTGTCTGAGTTTTATGGTTTTTCTAGCTAGTCGCATAGCAGTTGATTCTTTTTCTAAACCTTAAACATCTATAGAAGCAGCATAGGTTTCTGGACAGAGCATTCTTAACTAGATAACCTCAGAAAAAAGACATTTCCTTCCAGTCTCACCTTTACACTGAGGAAAAATTAAACCTTTTAAAGTGCTTTTTTTTGTAAACTGGTGAGAAATTATATAAGATTCTGGTACACTTGTTTTATTTTACTTTTTAAGCAGATCTGAATTCTTCTTCCTCACACTAGATGCAAAAGCTTTTATTGCTGACCTACAACTTTCCTACTTAAGCTAGTCTGTTCCACCTTCCCCAGTGACAGAGGCAAAGGGGCTGAAAAATCCTACCGTGAGACTCCCTGGAGCAGAGAATAGGGTTGGGACTGAGATGTTAAACTCGTCTAGTAATAGTCCGGTGTCATTACAGGTTCTGTGGGCTATTGCAGCAAGCCTCAAACTGCTGCCCTGGAAGGGTCTGGGTTTCCTCAAAGTCTTTTTTCTTATCTGCTAGTCCCCTTCACATATTTTGGACACCCACCAAGCTGCAGATGTTTGCAAATGGACAGCTGAAGTGAGCCCTCTCTCTTCATCTCTGTTTGAAGACCATATGTCAAAGTGAGGAGTGGGTCCTTCAGGAAGCATTGGGGATGCTCTACAATAGCTATCTGCATGCATATTCTTACCTTCTGGTAAGCATCGGGAAACTCCAAGTAGCTTGTTTCTCTCTCCGACTTTCTAAAAATCAGCTTTGTGTTTACATGGGATTCAGAGCTTTTCTGGGGATTTTTTTTATGGAGTAGGTGGTGTTCTCTAAATTTATAGATATGCTTGCCCCACAATATTCCTGCCTTTCCCAAGCTCATGATAGGAGACATAAATACAGCTAGGATGCACAGAGCGGCAGTGAAATGCTTGTGAATGGGAAGTCACATCACTGAATAAGTTTATCTAATAATCATAGAAATCATAGAATCATTTAGGTTGGAAAAGACCTTTAAGATCATCGAGTCCAACTGTTAACCTAACACTGGAAGTCCACCACTAAACCATGTCCCTAAGTGCCACATCTACATGTCCGTTAAATACCTCCAGCGATGGTGACTTCACCACTTCCCTGGGCAGCCTGTTCCAATGCCTGACAACCCTTTCAGTAAAGAAATTTTTCCTAATATCCAATCCAAACCCCCCCTGGAGCAACTTGAGGCTGTTTCCTCTTATCCTATTGCTTGTGACTTGATAGAAGAGACCAACACCCACCTCACTACAACCTCCTTTCAGATAGTTGTAGAGAGCGATAAGGTCTCCCCTCAGCCTCCTTTTCTCCAGGCTAAACAACCCCAGTTCCCTCAGCCGCTCCTCATAAGACTTGTGCTCCAGGCCCCTCACCAGCTTCGTTGCCCTTCTCTGGACACGCTCCAGCGCCTCAATGTCTTTCCTGTAGTGAGGGGCCCAAAACTGAACACAGCACTCAAGGTACGGCCTCACCAGTGCCAAGTACAGGGGGACGATCACTTCCCTGCTCCTGCTGGCCACGCTGTTTCTGATGCAGGCCAGGATGCCGTTGGCCTTCTTGGCCACCTGGGCACACTGCTGGCTCATATTCAGCCGGCTGCTGACCAGCACCCCCAGGTCTTTTTTACCGGGCAGCTTTCCAGCCACTCTTTCCCAAGCCTGTAGCGTTGCATGGGGTTGTTGTAACCCAAGTGCAGAACCCGGCACTGAGCCTTGTGGAACCTCATACAACTGGCTTCAGCCCATAGATCCAGCCTGTCCAGATCCCTCTGTAGAGCCTTTCCACCCTCAAGCAGATCAACACTCCCACCCAACTTGGTGTTGTCTGCAAACTTACTGAGGGTGCACTGCTTCATCCCCTCATCCAGATCATTGATGAAGATATTAAACAGAACTGGCCCCGATAATAAGCCCTGGAGAACACCAATTGTGACAGGCCGCCAACTGGATTTAACTCCATTCACCACCAGTCTTTGGGCTCAGCCATCCAGACAGTTTTTTACCCAGCAAAGCGTACACTCGTCCAAGCCACAAGCAGTGAGTTTCTCCAGCAGAATGCTGTCGGAAACAGTATCAAAGGCTTTACTAAAGTCCAGGTAAACAATATCCACAGCCTTTTCCTCATCCAGTATGTGGGTCACCTTGTCATAGAATGAGATCAGGTTAGTCAAGCAGGACCTGCCTTTCATAAACCCAAGCTGACTGGGCCTGATCACCTGGTTGTCTTGTACATGCTGTGTGATGGCACTCAGAATTATCTGCTCCATAACCTTCCCCAGCACTGAGGTCAGACTGACAGGCCTGTAGTTGCCCAAATCCTTGTTCCAGCCCTTGCTGTAGATGGGCGTGATGTTTGCTAACTTCATGTCAACTGGGACCTCCCCAGTTAGCCAGGACTGCTGACAAATGATGGAAAGTGGCTTGGTGACCACTTCTGCCAGCTCCCTCAGTACCCTTGGAGTACGCTCATCCAAGCCGTGAGCAGCCAGTTTCTCCTGGAGAATGCAGGGGGCAATATCCAGGGGGCAGTTTTTGTGTCTAGAAGATAGGTAGTTTTGCAACCATAATCTAAGTTTAAAACTTGACTATATGTATTGTTATCGGTTGAAAGCTAGATAATACTCATTCATATCAGTCAAATAGGAGAAGGCAGTAAGCAAGTCATCTGCCTGGGTCAGCCAAGGTAAAGATGTCCTAAACTCTGGGCATAAAGGTCTGTAAACTCTTAGTATCACGTGTTATTATCTGACTGAGCCCAAAGAGAGGAAAAACCTGCATATTTTGGGGACTTCCTCCACTCTTACACAGAGGAAGAAGGATGCCCTTTAAAAAAGTACTCCGAAGAAGAAAAGGAGGTTTTGAACTCTGAAAAGAAAACAAAGTGTTTGGGCTCATGGGGAGGGAAAGAAGCGTTTGTTGTCCCTTGACAAACATTGCCTTTAGACTCTGCCATGCACCAGTAAGCCAGAAAACATATAAGGAATAATGTGCTAGAATGAGGATCTTGTACACATGCAAAATTTTGATTAAATACTAGCAAAAATTTGTTCCCTGTGAGGAAACAAATAAACACTAGAACAAGGACCCATAGAGGTTCTAGAAGCAACACTCTTAGCGATGTTCACAATTCAGCTGCTCACAGCCCTAAGCAAACTGATCTAGAGGGCCCTGCTTGGAGCAGGAGGTTGGACTAGAGACCTTGAGAGGTCCTTTCCACCTCAGTTATTCTGTAATTTATAATAGCAAGAGGCTAATGCATCTGCAACTGGCACCGGTACTACCCAAAATCGGGTGCTATCAGAACCACCCTGACAGGCCTGACTACTTATGAGAAAGCACCTAAGTCATCTGCAGTGCTGTGTGTAGGCACAAAGCAGAGAAATGTCTCTGAAATTTTTGCTTAATTTCCCATCTCTTGGGTTCAAGTTCCTTGGGTGCAAACTTCATAAAATAAGTGCTTAGGTTCAACAGTCAGCCATTAGGGAGTGATAAGATGACTTTCTTCAGAAGAGATAGTACAGCCTCTGAGGCTCAGGAAAGCCTCCAGTTCTTCAGAAATGGCAGGCCTGAACCACACCTGACAGAAACCAGCAGGTTGTGAACAGTGCCTGGCTCACACCAGGTCTCTCCAGGCAGGGTACGTAGTCACTTGTGTGTTCCCACCCCCAGGTCACCCAGATTTCCAGTGCGACAGCAGGCTGGGCATGGAGAACAGAGCTGGCCCCTCACGTATTTTATTTTCTTCCCCTTGGTTCATATTTGCCATGATCAGGCACAATGGCATTTCTGCTCACCCAGCTGAGCTGTGGGAATGCCGCTGAGCCCATGAGAGCCCTTAGATGCACTCAGAGCCCTGATCCATTCTGGTGGTCAGTAACATGGGACGTGGTCAGGGGGCTGGCCGGCCAGGCTGGAAGCAGGAGCTGGCTAAAAGTGGTGCACGTGCATCCAAAACACACCACAAAGAGTAGGTAACCCAGCCAATCTGACAGCCCACTGCAGAGCTAGTGATCTAACCCAGCAATTACACATCACAACAAAGAAGGGGTAACACTCTTAGCTCAGTGATGGGCCGACACAGGAGCTACTTGTAGCCATCCCGTTTCTTTAGCTTACTGTATTATTGTAACATTCAGTCCCTATAAAGTAGTTGTGTCTGTAGAAGTGGAGTCACTCTGGGACTCTTGCTTCATCCGAACTCACCAGTTTTCTGTCCTGCCTGTATGTAAAACCCAGGAGCTTCAATAAAGCCCTTCTGAAATTTGAGCTTTGCTTTATTGCACACCTCTTCTTCTCTTTTTCAGCAAATGAGACCCCAGTGGCAAGAGGAGATAGTTTATGAAGAGGCGGCATGCGCAGAAAAAAACTTTGCCTAAGGCAGGGCAGTTCCAGAGGGCTGCTGGTTTGGGTCTAATCTGGACAAATATTTCCCTTCTTCTTCCTCTTCCCAGGAGAGTTAATGCCAAGAGGTGGCACTGCTGCCAGACTGGGCAGTGGCTGGGAGCACCCGGGAAAGTGTCAGCGTATTGTCAGGGCTGCAGAGGATGAGCTCCCAGCAACCAGTGAGAGCTTGCAGAGCAAAGAGCAGGTTCCTGTGCTCTGCTGTGCCAATTTATGGCCTGGTTATAAAGCACAGCAGTGGTCCCAGTGGTGAAGGGTTCTTCTGTGTCCTTGTCATCTCTCCAAGGGGCATAAGGGCTGGATCGGTGAGAACCAGCTTCCCTTTGGCTTTCAAACAGGAGGGATGATGACTGCAGTCTCCCCCTGGCAGGTGAAGAGTTCAGCTCCAGTGTTCAGCATGGAATATGGAGACGCACATCTTCACCAAGTTCAGCTAGGCCTCCAGCAGGCTGATAAGAACAGAGCATGAAGCTTTGGGCTTCACCCTCTGCCCTGGGAGCTCCTGCAGTCATCTCTAAAAATGGGGAGCTACACATATCAGGGCTGCGTATCAGGAAAAGATCAGCAGTGCTCAATTGGAGAAGTTCCCTTGGGAGGACCCTGGTCATCCCAGGGAATAATGATGTGGCACAACTCTTCCTCAGGCATGCAGGGATGCTCTCTGGCTGTGCAATTCATTTCTGAGCCTGAAGAGGGGCCAGAAGTATGTCGCTGTGAACACCAGGATGAGTGCAGCCAAGCTCCAGAGCTCACTTTTGAGCTCTGCACCAGGGTGAGATGTATGAGCTGCAGGGACCTCCTTTCCTGGCACTAAGGGAGGGAGCATGGAATGACAAGTGAAGCACAAGCAGAGTGCAATCCAGGGTGGCTGATATTGGGACATATCAGCCCCTTCTAGCCACCTGCTCCTTCTCTTCCAGACTTCATGGTCCTTCCAGACTGCTAGCTAAGGGTCAGCAAAGCGGCATTTTCAGCCAGAGAGAACTCCTTTGTCCCTGCTTTCGCTTAGGCCAGAGAAGGTCCAGAGCAGCTGGAAGGGCTCTACAGCACTGCCATGAACTGTTTCTTTTCAAGATCTCAGAGAGCTAGCACAGAGATGATTCTGCAGCACAGCAGTAAATGCCCTAGACAAATCCTGCCATGCTGGACAAATCCTGCCACCCTGGCTGGTGCAAGTTTCCCTTCATCATTTTTGGCAGAAGTTTCCCAGTGCCACAACCCAACAATGGAGGGGAGGGAAGAAATCAAGTTGAGAGAAATCAAGTCAGGAGAACCCAAGACTACCTTGGCCTGATTTAAAGGCAGCTTAGCCTCACAAGTCCACAAAGCCATGTCTATGTGCAGAAGAGCTGAATGGGCAGCAGAGGCTAGAATTCGTATCTTGCTAAAAAAAACAGCTGCTAAGTGAAGAGTATTTCAAGGAAAGCAGACTCTGGAAAGCCCTGACAGCCTCCTCCAGTGCTCCCCTACCATGCAGACAGACCAGCACTGGACAGCAGGAGCAGCATGGTGATGGGGACACAGCTCTCTGGTAGGCATGCTCAGCTCAGCCCCGCTGTGCCCACCCCACTGAGCAGGGTTCCCTGTGGCCAGGCCATAGACTTAAGAAACAGGAGACACAGCCCTACATGAAGCCCTCTCTGGAGAAGATCTTAGTAGCCAGGACTAGGCCTGAGCCAAGAAACAGCCTTTGAAGAAGACAGAAAAATCCACCCAGGGAAGCCAGACACACTGGCTGTATGTAGTACCAGCCAGCCAAGAGACAGGCCATAGACACTCGGAGCAACATGAAGGCAAACCCACACCAGCATCAGAAGCCCTCCTTCTGCTTCAAACAGCCTCAGGCTGGCAGTGAGCCCCCAGGACCTGACCTCACTGCCGACGGGAATTGGCACCCCCAGCCTCTTCTGTCCTCCAAACCGCTTCCCTCTAGCAGGATGAGGAGCAAAAACACGTCGCAGACAAGAGTGGGACTTCCTTATCAGTGGTGCAGGTACAGCTTCTTTAGCGCAGGTTTGTTAGGGTGTTTGTGCTTGTTTGAGCCTGCTGGGCTCTCCCATGGGTTGAGCACTCTCCAGCTGCTTGCCTATGCAGCACAGCAACCTGCTCCCACTGCTCCTCCCTGGAAAGCACCCCCATCCAACAGCCCGGTCGCTGCGTCCTGAGAGATACAGCAACAAGCATCCTCCTCCAGCCTGGAGCCTCTCTGCCAGACACGCTGGACACAAGCAACCCTCTGACAGTGGAGTGTCCCAGCCCCCAAAGCTGGAGCAGGAGGGAGGTCCCAGGAGCAGGGGATGTCCCGCTATGGGTGACCCGTTCCCTGGGGCGGTGAGGTTGTCAGAGCAAAGAGGGAGCCAGCTGTGAGCACCTCTGTTGTGCTCCCCCAGCTGTCCCCGTGGCCAGCCATGTAGAGAAGACTGTTGGCAGCTACCACCCAGGTAGCTCCAATGCCTTCATCAGTGCCAGCTTCCCAAGAGCAGCAAAACCCAGGTTGCTAATGGGAAAAACACTTTTTGAGTTAATTGCAGCTGGTGGTGCCGGGGTCACCTTTCAGCAGGTGCCCACCATGGCCCTGTGCCACCCACCCAAACTGGTCCGACAAGAACCACAGGGACCGCTGCTGGCTGCATGTCGCCGCTGCCGCAAGGTGGGCACAGCAGCCAGGCACCTCCCGCAGCCAGGGGCACCCTCCCTGCCCCTCACAGCGAGTAGTACCCATGGGCTGCCCGGCCTGGGACAGCACAGGGGAAAACGTGGTCCTTGTCCCTTACGGTGAAGGTTGAGGAAAGTGGCTGGGCTCGATGGCACAGCTACAGGGTGGTCTGTGCCCATGCTCATCCTGCAAAGGCTCCTCACTCTCCTTGGGGTCAGCCTTCAGGACAGCATGCCTGCTGCAATCAAGAGGGCCATGTTGGCGGCATGCTAGCGGTCTGGCAGAGCTCATCCCTGCTCCAGGGAGGGATAAAGTCCCTTCACTGACCTGTATACAAGTATTTGAGTCAGGACTTCCAAAACTGGGCAGCTTCAGCCTAGAGTTGCAGACCAGGACAGATTTCAGGAGGTGTTTTTCCAGCCTCCTGCCTCTCTGACTTGCTCCCTAGAAAATGCACTGCCATCTGAATCTCTGGAAGAGCACTCACTATTCTTCACATCCCTCTGGCACTCCAGGAGTAGACAGGAGATCTGCATGTCTCCTCTAGCCTCTTCCCTGCCTCTCGCCAGTGCTGGAGCCCATGTTTTCCTGGGCTGGGCACAGCGGGCAGCTCACACACGTGATGCCCTGCCGGCTCTCTCCGCGTGCTAGGGCACGCTCTGCCTACAAGCAATGGCAGTGCTGCTGAAAAGCCTCCTGGCAAGGAACTGGACGTATCAGCGCCTGGTTTAGTCACTTCAAAACAATCTGGTTAGTTAGAGGGAGAGGAGGGAGGAAGACTGTACCCCAGGCAGAGATTGCACATGGAAATACCGATGAGATGACATTGTTCTCTGAGAAGTATTGGAACAACTGGAGGAGCAATAAAACACCGCAGTTTCCATCCACACGGCTGTATCCCATGGACAAAGAAAAGGCAGGGATCTTATTGGAAGTCACATCTGATTCGTATTTGTCTGGCCTGGATCACTTCTGATGCTGAGGAGAGACTGGCTGAACCCTGCCCACGAAAACAAAAGGAAAATGCATGAAGGAGAGCGCAGCTGAGGCAATTGCTGAGCCCAGGTGGGCAGCAGGCAGCCCTGCTCCAGCAACAAGGGCAGCAAGGAGCCACCTGTGCTCACCTCCTCCTCTTTCCCCTTCCCTGGGGCATGATCCGAGTGCACACTGTGTACCGCTGGCTCTTGGGCTGCAGCTAGTGGTGCTGCTTTCCCAAGGAAAACCTGATCAAAAGATCAATGATTCAGTCAGGTTCTTGTGTTTTGGGGTATCCAAGAAAGGCAATTGTTAGCTGCACCCTGCAGAGCAACTGATCTCTTATGCTATTCTGGAGCAAGTGGGTTTTGCAGGTAGAAATCTCATCTGATTAGCTGCAAGAGTTGTCCTGTGAGTCAGTACTGGCTGGTTAGGAAACTCTTCTGTAACTGAGTGGAAGCCAAAAAATTCTGTAAAGCCTTGTTTCCAGCCACATTTTTTGGGTTAGTAGCCAGAAAACCCCAGCACATCAGGAGAAAAACACTGGAAAACAAAACAGAAGATGGCTTTTGCGGTTTTCCTTTGTATTAGTGTGTTCAGGGGGAGAAGGGAAGGTTTTGCTCTCTCTGACAACTGGGTTGCAGGGGAAGTCTCTAGAAAGCACACGTTTTTTAAGTCACATACTCAGAAAAAGAAAAAAAATCTCTGCTTAATGCCCAGACAAGAGGTGCTGGTACTAAGCATCGTTTTCAGGAAGGAAAACATAGCAAAATTCAGGAGAAACACATGCATGCAAAGGAGGCAGTATGAACAAGTCAGAAAAGCTGAATTATAGCCCATTCTCTCCTGATGGCTTGACAAGTTGTCTCCCCCCTCTCCTCTTTGTCTTTTTTCCATCCAGTCTCCACGCAGTGTTAGAGGGACAACATTTGAGCCAGGATGACCATGAGCTATGTGTCCAATGCCTCCCACAAATTAACTGCAGCCAACATGCTGCCATAGTGCAAGCACTGGATGATATTCAAGCCTCTGTAAGAGGGGTCTAGAGGAGTGGGATGCTGAACACAGGCTGCAGCTGCCAACTCCTCCCTGCAATGCCACAGTATCATGCAAAATTGTCAAATGCATATCACAACAGCTGTATTTCTTCCCCTGTAGGGAGGAAAACTCAGCAATGGGCCTGGATGCACCCCGCATTTTGTTTCTATTTAATCTAACTCCCCTGACAAAGGGACATCCTCTGGGGCCAGGATCTCCTCACACCAGGTGAAGCATAAACTCCAGCAGTACTTTGACCCTCTCTCAGGAAGAGAAATGGGGTCTAAAACATTTCAGGATCAGAAAAGCACCAGCATTTGCCAGCCAGACGTGGACAGATTCATGACATGACTTTCGCACTGTCACTGCAGGACTCTCAGCGCCTCTGAAGCCATTTCAGTGGCATGTCTCAGCCTGAAACACATCGCTGCCAGCGCTCCCAGTGCAAGTCTGGGCTGGGTTCACAGGCTAAGGGAAAAGGTTTTTTCCACATTAAAGACTTTCTTTCTGTTGATAGCAATAAACAAGGGAAGAGAAGAGCTGATCCTGTTCCCGCGGGCCAGGTTACTCACATTTTGCAACGCTTGGGGCACATGCGTGGAAGAAAATACAGGACAGCATACAAACATAAGAAAATCTTTCTGGGCCAGAATATCTTCCCATCTGTCCTGTCTCCAAGGGTGGCCAAGAGCAGGTGCCAGAGCAGAGCATAGGCATGCGGTAGGTAAGTCGCAATACCCACCAGAGCTCCCCCAAGCACGTGGCAGTATGCAATTCAGGGCCTCTGCCTGGGCCTCCCACACTGGGTTCAAAATCCAGGGCTGTGTCCTGTGGCAGGGGTCTGCTCCAGCCCCCTTGAACACACCCCAATCCCTCCAGCCATGGCTGCTGGAGCCATCCCATCGGACACATCTTCCAACCTGCTTGCCCCCACCCATCGCTACCCATGCTCCTGTCGCTTAGCACCAGTGATAAACAGGACGTATCCCCTTGGCCGGGTGCCTGCCCAAGGCATGCAGGATCAAACCTTCTCCCGAAAACCTCCTCTGGCAGCCACTGAACAGCACCACTTGGTTTATCAGGCAGTGAGGCTATCTCTGTAGCAAAAGGACTCTTTCTTGATCAACGTCATCCTGCCAGGAAAACTGGCACAGGTCTGCCTGCCCTTTGGCACAGATCTCTTCGCCATCCCCTTGCCTTGGCCCATGTTTCCCCCCACATTACAAAACCACTCAATCTTCAGGACAGTTGTGGCTCATTGCCAAACATATGGCAGGTTTCTTGCCTGGGTTTGTCCAGCCACTTCTCCCCAGGGGCAAGCCTCCCTGCCCCTGGCTCCAGCCAGCGCCACAGCTTTTTGCATCCAGGGCCAGTTTTCCTTTTGCTCTGGCAGATAATCTCAGCCGTTGCAACCCATACTCAGCTTCTCATGAGCCCTTTCTCCAGCCCCTCTGATTTTCCAGCATCCCCTTCCAGCTGTCTGTGAGCTGAGAGAAAATCAGCTCCTCCCCACTGCACCCCACCCCACAAGATGCCTCTTTTTAAGCTGCTGCCTAATGCTTCCAGCCCACCCCACTGGGAGCTGCAGAATCCTGGGCACTTTAAGAGGACAGCCTTTGGCAGAAGAGGATGCCCTGATCCACAGCCAGGCTCCTGCCATGTGCCTCTGAGGGCACCTGGGCTGCAGCAGCAGGTGAGATCCAGGACCCAGTCCTGCCCCTATACCCAGCCTGGCAGGGTCACAGGGCTGACTAAAGCGACAGCAGGGTCAGGAACCTTAAAGCTGGACAAATCATTTGCAGGGGGCTAAAGTGAGATGAGAAACCAGGCCCGCACTGCAGTGACCGCTGCCATGCTCCATCAGCAAAACCCAAAGCGGGGCTGCCCACAGCAAGGGAGCTGGTCGCAGCCTGGCCGAGGGGGCAGGTGGGGACCCCAGGGCCCCAGAAGGGCAGGCAGGCTGGCTCGGCTGGAGCGCAGAGGAACGGCTGAGCGCAGTTTCCATCGCACCCAGCCTTCACCCTTCCTGTACCCCTGCAGGAACAGCCCCAGCAGCCCTCACCCGGGGCCCGCAGGACGGCGTCCACCAGCCCGGAGCGTGGCGGGACGAGCCCCGACGGCTTCGCCGTGCCACCCGTCCGGAGAGCCCCGCAGTGCGTACAACCATGCGTTGAGCCCTGCCAAGGAGAGTGGATGCCAAACCTGAATTACCAGCCCAGAGAGTGGCTGTGGATCCCAGGAGCTCCTGTGATTTGCGGCAGGTTTTTCAGGTCCCCGCCTGTCACACACACACGCAGATACTTAAGCAGTCACCCAGGGACCTGCGGGGTTCTTGTTTTACACACTTCTGGTCCCTGCCAGCTCCAGGTAAGCGCAGGCTTTGAGCTGAGGGTGCTGGGGTGGATTNGGTGGAGGGAGGAGCTGACCTGCGCTTATTGATGCTGGGGAGGTTGGAGCAGCGCCCAGCAGGGCTGTGGTGGGAAAGCTTCACGCCTGGGACAGGGAGAGGGGCACACAGGCAGGCAGAGACCCCAGCCTGGGAGTACCACGGGGACCTGCCTCTGCTTCAGCAGCTGCTGTGCTCTTGTTTGCTTTGTTCCCATCCGATGTTATCTTCCAGAAGGCTGAACGGGTAGTTTACAGGATGCATGACAGGTGGTTTTTCCTTATTTATGGCAGGGTCCGGTTTATTTTTAAAGCCTCCGTCCCACCTTATCCTGTGCGCCATGCCGGCTGATGTTATCCACAGCCACCCCACAGCAGGAGGCCGAGCAAAGCTTGGGACAGGACATGGCTCTGCAGCAGAGCAGGGAGGGCAGGAGGGCTCGTTTGCATTGAGAACTGCTATTTCGATCCCTGCAGTGGCAGGAAATAGCTGCAAGCTAAAACCAGCCGCAGATGCCTCCAGTCACATCCCAACCCTGACAGTGGGGAGAGCACCGGGGAAGTGGTCAAGAAGCCCAGCAGGGGCTATGGGGGCCCCATCAGCTGGGCAGGAGCTACTGCTCAGAGTTTTCCAGGGACTTCGGGTGCAGTACATCACTAGAAAGCTGCACAGCCAGGCAGTTACTGTTTTTGCTGTTCAAAAAAGCAAAGCTGAGCAAACAGAGATCACGACTTTTCTGGAAAAGTGGTTGCTTTCTGCCAGGGTAGTAAATGCTGACTGCACTAGCAGCGCTGGGCAGGCATGCTGGGAGACAGAGGGATGTCCTCTCCCATCTCAGGCCAGAGCTGGGAGCCCTGCTAGTAACCCCAGGGTGTCTCTGGGGAGCTGGGTGCAGCCACAGGACACAGGCAGTATAATTGTAGGGGAGGTCTCTCTCCACCCCACTGCTCCTACCTCACATCTAGGTCAGGTCACACAGGACTTTGTCCAGCTGATTTTTAGAGATCACCAAGGATGGAGGTGCCCCGAACTCTCTGGTCCCTGTCCCCATGCTGGGCCCCCCCATACTATGAAGATTTTTTTCCCAATATCTAATAAGACTTTTTCTCTTGCTGCAACTTGTGTCCATCAGCCACTGCCTTTTGTCTGCTCACTCCAAAATGGCCCCAGAGGTGCATTTAAATGCCCCATCAGCCACACTAAGAGCACCAGATGCTACCTGCACAGCCTCCATCTGCATAGCCATGCTAGCTGGAGCCACCCACAGCAGCCCAAGCAACCGATGAACCCCTTGCAAGCTTCAGCTGGTGGCTGCTCTCACATTGCTCCACCTAAAACCAAAACAGTTAGTCAGAGCCAAGCGTGAATTCCCCAGGGCTCTTTAGCTTGACGCGTAGGACAGAGCAGGTGTCACCGGTGCTGTGGTTTCACTGTGACAGTGCATCTGGCATTGTCATTTCTGCCTGGGCGAGTAACTGCCTGCCACTGAACTCTCCTCCCTGTGCTAGCCAGGGGGGACAGCAGCAAGCATGGGACTGCTCGCAGACCTGAATGGCATCTGCAGCCCCCTAGCCTTTCTGAAAGCCGAATAGGTGGTTTGCATCCTCTGCAGTGAAAAAGCCGTTTTTTTCCCAATGCCTGCAAAAATTTAGGCAGAAAAAAGCAGTGAGCAGTGGTGCTTTTCAGCAGCTGAGCAAAACAGTTGTGATTCTCCATCTTTCTGCCAGGCTTAAATAAATGTAAGCAAGAAAATCATCTCTCCTGTACAGGGAAGAGGTCCTGTGCAGCCTGAAGGCCAGGCTCCAGGCCTGGGCTTAAACAGGGCTCCACTTAAGTAGCGGGTAGGTGAGTAATGGTCCGGATACAGCCAGTCAGGACATTTAGGGACTCCTGGTGCCCTCAAGTCCTGTCATATACCCCCAACTTTTAGCACCCAACAGGTGCCAAGTGCTAGGTGCCACATGCTGCACAGCGCCACATGGCTCCTGAAAACCTCCAGGGCCCAGTGGAGTGATGTGGGGAGGCCTGCAAAGCCCTCCAGGACCCCCAGGGTTTTGACCTTTTCCCGAAAGCCATCTCACAGCCTTGAGAGGTAGGAACTCTTCTCCCTCCAGAGCAGGGGTAGAAGGGATACAAGGAAAAACCATCAGGCATCACATCCTGCATGCTGGGGCACCCTGAGCTGCCAGCAGGCAGAAGATACTGTGACCTACGGGGAAATGCCTCAGGAACCTAGAGATTATCAGAAACAAAAACAGCTTGCAGGTGAAACATGAAAGTTGAAGCACGTGTTCCCTATGCAAATCAATGCACACACATTATGTACATTAATGCAGCAGGCTGCAAACGATGATTTATGAACCGCCAGGACATGTTGCTGCTGGTGGCCCAGGCTAGATGCATGATCCAGAGGTGATGAGGGGTCCTGTAGCAGCTGAGCTTTCTAGGAGAGGGGCAGGTGGCTTAGCAGGGTGCTGACCAAGGAGGAGAGGGAGGAAGGACTTCTGGCCTGAGCTTGGCCTCATCGGCACTTTGACCTCATGGAGAGCCCGGCAGCCACAGTGCTGGAGAGCAGTACCTCAAGTCCAGGGGATCTCCTTCTCTCCCTGCATCTTTTCTAGAGGTCTCCAAATGCCCAAGGTAGGTGAGCAGCATTCACCTGGCCCCCACCAGCTCACACGCATGAGGGACTGAACTTTGTCTGCCCCCTTCCTATATGGACACCTCTGAACTGAGCTAACTCCAGGAAAGCCCAGGCAGCTGCTGCCACACACCTGTGGCCACAACACTCAGCAGACAAGGCCAGCTTGGCTTGCAGCACCGGGGGTTAAAGATGGTCTTTCCCCCAGTCCATCCAGGGGTGATGGATGATGCTGTCTGCCAGCACGCTCCATCACACTCAGAGGTGCTCCGGCCTTACACAACCACTGTGTTACAAACTGTATTTACCAAGTGACTCAAGCAGAGTGGGCTGTTTCACAACCAACCCTGGTCTATTTATAAGCCCCTACTCAAATGCCAAAGGATCCTTTTATTAGTAAAAGCACCTCTTGCAGACAAGGCTCAGCGGAGCCTTTGCTTTTCGAGGTAAAGCTCAAAGAAGAGGATCTCTACAGCCTCTTGTGAATAGCTGAGCTGGCTCTCTGCAACCTGCAAGGCAGTTTTGGAGCTGAGCCCCATCCCAGCAGCGCTGTCAGCAAGTGAGAGCCCTGGGGCATTCAGTACACCCCAGGGTACCAAGTGGGTTAAGGTCACTTATCTGTCAACCAAGAAAGCAGTTGGGTTTAAAGCTACGCAGTAGGGGTGCCACATGATGGAGGCGCCTGGGTTACATCCCAGAGCCAAAGGGGAAGGAGAAGATGGACTGCAAGGTGGAGGCAATGCAGGTCTGCGGAGGACGGCCCAGAGGAGTCCCAAGGTGGGCCAAGGGCTCCTGGCAGCAATGGAGAGCCAGCAACCACCAACCAGCCCGCCTGACAGAGACGGGCCAGGCAACTCGGACAAGCAGGAGAGCAGATCAAGAAAGGCCACATTTTTGCATCCAGCTCCTCCCCCGCCAACACCCCACAGCTTGGTTTCGGAAACACCAAAATGATTCAGTGTCAAGGGACTTCTGCATGTTTTGTGGGGGCAACGCCTCATGTTTCGGTTGACCAAACTGGCAGGCTCGACCCTCTGCCACGCGGGAGCAAACCTGGAGCCCTGCAGAAGAGAGGTGTGGGACTTACCCAAGGTGTACTTACTTGTTTTGCATGTGCTTTTGCTGCCAAATCTGCCAGAGATTTGTGCAAAGCACAAGTGGGACAAACGTTACTCTGGAGAAGAATGTGGGTTCCTTGCTTCTGCCATTGCTGGGAGTACCTAGCACTGATCACAGCCGAAGGCAGTGAGTGCTTGGGCAGTGGACATGCACGGGGTATGGTCCTCCGAGGACTGACCCTTCACTTACACACTGGAAAACAAACAAACAAACAGTTCAGCTGTGCTCAGGAATGACAGGACTAACTGTTTATGCCCATGCATGATAACATTAAATATTAGTAAACACAAAGCAGCTCACCTGCTCACCGCCAGCTTTGTGTGATGTCTGGCCATGCTGCTAGGAGGACCAGGACACTGATCAGGAGGGAAGATGGGGTGATTGATGGGTCCAAGCCCACGCTCCAAAAGATTCTGCATCCTCTGGTTTGTGATTCCCCTGCACAAACTTGCCTGATTGCTGGGGAGAAGGAAAAAAAACCCCACTAGGCTGCATGCCAGATACCATCCCCTCAGCCAGAGGATAAATAATGTTTTTAAATTAATGTCTTTAAATTAACCCCTTCAACATGCCCACTGCTGTGACATCACTCCCAAGTGACGCCCAGGCCTAAATATGGCTGTAAACAGGAATCGTCCCCATGGGAGTCACACTGGCTATAAATACAGCTGAGCAGAGGACAGGCTGCAGTCTCCTGCCAGCTAAGGATGGTGAGACAGCTTAGCTGGGCGCTGTTGGCATGCGGTTGCCACAGTGGGGAAACTGAGGCAGGAGTTGCTAAGGGGCTGGGGCTCCTGGCTGAGCTCCCCAGCATGCCTTTGGGAAGAGAGTTGTGCCCTGCCATGGCCAGAGGCCACTGGGGAGGGGGGAGCTGCTGGGGACGGGGATGGCAAATCTGGGGCTCAGCAAGTGTGGCCCCACAGGCCACTCCCAGCTTGGGCAATGACGCTGGCCCCTCTCCACAGTGCCTGGCCCCTTAGCCCTACCCCAAGAGGAGATGGCCACGGAGAAGCCAGTGACTCCCACTGAGGAGCAGCTGGAGATCCTGGAGTACAACTTCTGCAAGGTGAACAAGCATCCTGACCCCACCACGCTGTGCCTCATCGCGGCTGAGACCGGGCTCTCCGAGGAGCAGACCCTGGTGAGTGTGCACCCATCACCCCTGCCTTGGCACCAGTCCTGCTCCCCCTGCGTGCCTCTGTGCCCCACACACTCTTCCCACATCTCCTGCCTGTCCTGTCCCCAGCTACCATACCCCCTGCACTCTTCTGTCCCCCCACATGCTTCCTACTGCACCCCCTGCACCCTTCTGTGCCCCACAGGCTCCCTACTTGCACTCTCTGCACCCCACACTGCACCCACAAGTCTCTTCTGCACCTCTGCAACCCTCAGTGCACCCCTAACCCCACGATGAACCCACAGAGTTCTACTGCACCACCGCACCTCCCTGTACCCCACATGTTCCTGCCCCTGCATCCCCAAAGCCCCTTCCCCTGTAACCGCAGCCCCTTCATCCCACAGCCGTGGCCTCCCACACAGCAGCCCTGTGCCCCACTGGGATCCTTGTGCCCCCGCCCTGCCCAAAAGCCCCATCCCCAGCCTGGTCTTGGAGATCAGGCTAGTGCTTCCCACAGCCAGAACAAGGGCACACCCTGAAGGTCACTGCCTGGCTGTGGAGCCCTGAACATACAACCCATGCATGCTGTCCTTTCCTTCCAACCCATTTCTGATAGTCTTGGGTGTCCAAACCACTGCTGGCTTTATGGTCTGAAGAAACTACGGTCATTTTAAAACAGATACGGCATAGATGCAACTCCTGCAGGATGTGCTGTGGTATATGCTCAGGCTGTGCACGCTCCCCCTCACTGCAATTAGCTACTTCAGCATCCCTAAGCCCATATGTCAGGCAAGTTTGTCAGCCTCTCCAGGAGACAGAGAGGCCTCCAAATGTCCCTCCACAGGGACAGGCTGGGACTTCCACCGAGCCCTGCGCTCCATCTGGCTACCTGCAGGCTACCCTGGGCTTCAGAAGCAAACAGTTCCTTCCCAATTCATTCAGGATGCAGTGTGGCCATTTTTGATGCAGGTATTTTATAAGCTACTAGACCCGTAGCAGCATTGATGGGTATAGAAAAGAAATTCAACCCCCTGAAAAGTTAGCAGCATTTTGCAGAGAGCTGTCAAGCCTGGTTCTCCCTGGGCAAAGCCAAAGGGATACAAGAGCCGAGCAGGCAGTGCCAGCAGATAGCCTGTCCCAGGGAAGGATGCTGGTGTAACATCCATTGCACTGATAGTCCTTGGCTGGAGTGGGAAAGGAGACCCTTTCTCTACTGTGCTTTGGTGACAGGCCAGGTACCACTGCTTGTTTGAGGCAGCAAGGAGGCAGTACCCCTGAAATACCTTTTCCTCCTTAGACATGGCACTGATCTATTTTTTTTTCCTAAAGCAAGTTGTAAATACAGGCCATATATGCCCAGTACACTTCTGGAGATGTCTTAAAGTCTTCCCTGATAACCATATTTTTCCACAAGCCAAGGGTGCTTCTAGAGATCTGGAGATGAAGGTCATGTTAGGGACAGGATGGAGACTGGGATGGTGAGCTTCAAAGCGCCTGCATTGCGTACGACACAGAATCATTGCTCCTGACATCTGGAGTGTTTCATCAGCTAGATATAGCAGCCATTTTAATAAAAAATTTAGTAAAAATTAGATGCAAAGAGGTACTGAGTCAACAGGAGATGATGGTTTAGGACAGGAAGTGAAATTTTTGGGAGGAGGCTAGGCAGGCAATCATCTGACTGGCTGCAGTCCAAGGCAGTGCTAGTGCAAGAGCACCGTGGTTTTATCGTTACGGACCACAATAGCTTCAAAAATAGCCATGAACAAACATAGCAACAAAATGAGCAACAACAAAGCAAGTCACAGGCACATTTCCAAACAAAAGGCTGAGCCGTGCTTCCGGCACACATGAGTTATATCTCTCTTCTTAGGGAGGTAGTGTGGCTTTATCCAGCTGCATTTTATCTAACATTTGAAATTGCAGCTGTGTTGAAGTGGCATCAGCAGCTCTGGGAGCTGGCTTAGAGATGCTAAATTACTACAGAATAACATAGCCATGCATGTTGCTTGGAGACTAAGATAATTTTTAACCCATTTTTTAAAACTGTTTGTTCTTAAATTTGTTGAAAGCCACTGTGTTGTGGCTTTCTGAAGCAGGTCAGCTTTTGATTCCTGTCATTTTTGGACCTGCAGTGATCATTTCACTGCTCCAGCCATTTAAACAGACACCATCCAACAGCTCGTTAGCCAATCTCTTAATCTGTTTGCAAGAAAAACCTGGACTCACAGCAATAAAATGAGAATTCACCCATGCTGTCAAGGTCTGAAGCGAGCAAGAGAAATGAGTTTGAGAGGTGCACACATAGGTAACAAGACCACTCGGTCAGAAGCGGCTGTCCTGCTGCCTGTACTGCCTGGAAACAGTGCAGCGCCTTGCCACAAGACAGCAGTGCTCCTGGTCCCATGTGCTGACCACATCTGCACTTTTAGCAAGGTTATTCGGAGGGTTTGCTCAGCCCAGTGCACTCAATCTCTGTTTTGGGTTTTTTTCCTCCAGAAATGGTTCAAGCAGCGCCTGGCAGAGTGGAGGAAGTCCGAAGGGCTGCCCTCAGAAAGCGGGTCTGTCAGGGACTAGAGGATGCTGCTCCGATCCCCGTGCCTGCTGTAAATGATGGTGAAGCTCTTGAGAGTGGGTGTCCTTGAGGTTCTTCTGTTGCAATAGGTTTTGAGATACAAAGTAATACCCTGCTATTTAACATAAGTTTTATTTAAAGTGTACATAACCAGGAAAAAAATATTATATATGTGTGTGTGTACAGCTTCTGGTGGCTGCATAACCCATCTAGCGATTCCCATCCATTAACAGCAGCTGCACAGGGCAAGCCCATGTCCCAGGCTTACAGAAAAGCTGCCATGAAAGTTTCAAACGGGGGAGTGGGGGGTGGGGTGGGGGGAGAGATTTGTTTTCCTTATGATCCCCAGAGGCAAAGTATGTGAGCTAGCTTTAACATACAGATCATCCAGAGAGAAGGGAATGTGGAAAACCAAATGTGTTGTTCAGGTATGTGAGCTAGCTTTAATATACAGATCATCCAGAGAGGAGGGAACCTGGAAAACCAAATGCGTTGTTCAGGTGATCTTGGTTAGCTCAAGATGCCCGAGTCAGCTGTGGATATTGGCAAACCGAGTGCCTACACCATAATCAGACCAAGCCAAGCTCCCCCTTGAATGCATTTCTCACATTTCTGTTAAA
>VYZV01027775.1:36489-46864 GCA_013401275.1 Pandion haliaetus | reverse complement strand
TTTTTTTTTTTCCCCAAGGCACAAATAAAAAACCAAATTTTTTTGATGAGAGGAGCTGTGTTATGTGTCTGCTTGTTCTCCCTGCCCCAACAGCAGGAGGCAGACTCCTTCCAGAGGGAGGGGCAACACTCCTCCAAGGCAGCCTCAGTGGGCACCAGGGGTTTTCCCTCTTGCCACAGGGATAATCGCAGACATGGGCAACCTCCTCTTCTAGGGCACCCATGGGTCCATCCATGGCAGCCCACACCCAAAGCCCCAAGGTGGCAGAAGCTGGGGGTGCTGGGGTTCACCTGCAGGGTGGCGGCGGGGGGGTGGTGGGGGGCAAACCCCAGCCTCCTTCTGGCTATTCTCAAGCCTAAGGGATGCAGTTGTGCTGGGACTCTTGCACAAAGCCCACTCTCGTCCATCCTGGTACAGCACAATGCATGGGCTAAAAAATAACGAGCACCATTGCCCAGTGACCTTACCTTGTTCAAAAGGGTTCAAAAGTCCTCTGCTTAGTGGATTATTGAATCAATTAGTGGATCCTCTTCTGGCTTGTGGTCACCCGCCTCTACTCCTTTAGAAGGAGAATCAGCCTAACCCAGGGAAGATGAATATACACTGAAACTGCCACACGCTTTCATTTATGGCTTTTGTCCCTTGCTGGAGAGCATCTCTCTTGCCTCAGTATCTCCAGCCCATCGCCAGTGGTTGGGCTGCCAGGGCAAAGCACACTGAACCCACAGGAAACAGATAAAAGCAGTATCTCTGTGCAGTTCCACACAGGCTGTGCTGTTCCCCTGCAGTCCAGCTGCCAAACTGACTCACCCTCAAACCCGACTGGAGCTCAGGGTTTGTTCTGCAGATTCTGGCACCGATATCTGTTTTCTTCTTAGTCTTTGCGATGTGCCTTCTCCCTTACACCAAGGGGAACTCTGCTTTTTTAGTTAGGCTCCAAAGATCCCAATGCAGAGCTCAATTATTTTGCCCAGGGTCACAAAACTGAGTATCTGAACCGCACAGATTTAACCCACCTGTGTAACTTGTATCAAAGATGCATGCAAAGCAAAAGGCTAGATCTGCCCATTCTCCAGGCAGTTGAGAAAATGGGCCCCAAATCCAAACCAACTCAATGCACATGCCACCCCAGCATTTCCTTAGTGCGTACTAAAGCTTTGCACCTTAACAATTCCAGCCCTGGATCTGGAATTTTGCAGCCTTTTGTGTTTGTACTTCCGTCACAAGCACAAAACTTTGAGTGCCACTAAGAAGATCTCTAAGCTTTAGCAAAAATTTTGAAACCCAAGGTCAAGAGTTGTGTTGCGTCAACCTACTGTGCGCCATTGGCTTTGGTTTGCCACACTTTATGTGAAAGAACAGTTCCTGTGCTGGCTTCCCCCAGCAGCTGTTTCATTACTTCCTTAATTATTACAGCAAAAAAATAAGAGGACTAATAAACTCCAGACATAACCCACCTTAGGGAGAGAGGCTTCCCACATTAGGTCAAATTCTGCTCATTTCCCCCAGTGACTATTTTATTCTTAAAGAATGACCATTTTATTTAACTCCCCAGATAAGCCCAGTAAAAGTGGCTGCTCGTAAGGAAGCGTTCCTGCTGGGTGCTGCCTCTATGCCGTGTTCAAGCAGGTTTTCCAGCCACAGCACAGCCCAAAGAGGGGGATGTTCCAAGGGGTGATGGGGGCAGCTGGCATGAGAAGCGGGCTGTGTTTCTGAGGGAGCTCAGCGCTTAATAGGACGAGCCAGTTCTTGGATCCGAGCAGAACAAGTTGCCTTCTTAGCAGTCTCCTTCACTGTGAACGCATCTGGGTTGAATTGAGCCGAGCCCATAGGAGGCCTGGGGGAGCAAGGACAGAGCCTCAGTTCTGACTGGAGCAGGGCCAGCTCTCAAAGCTGTCAGCTGACACACCTCCACCCTGCCCTTCCCTGTCAAGGGGAGACAAAAGCAGTCATGCCTCTGCTGCTGTCACCGAGACACTAGTGGGAGGGTATGCCCCATCTCTCACCAAACCTGTCACAGCCACTACAGCCAGGCGTTCCCTCACCCTCTGTGAAACATCCTACCCAGCACTTCCCACAGCCCAGGCTGAGGCCAGCTGCATCACACTGGGCAATGTCAACGTGCTACACTGTGCCATGTGTCAGCTGGTTGCTTTTTATAACTGCAATTAATAATTAAGAAGTCCCAACCAGTAATTCCTATTGGAATTGGAAAGGTCCTATTTTCTTCTCTTTTGATTCTCCTTCCACCTCAAAAATGCTTTTTAAACCACAATACAATCCATGTAGCATTAGCACATCCAGCCATATAAAATCCATGCATTTTGGAAGTGGAAGAGCAGTGGCTCTTAATAACACTGGCCAAACCCAAATCAACAAGGTGCCATGGTCTGCACAAAATGGGCTGACAGCTGATCATTTCCCCATGGCAGGAAAACAGCACCTACCTTTTGCAGGGCTGGGCCAGTTCCACAAGCCTTGGTGTGGCCACCGCGTGCTTTGCAGCCTTCGTCACTGCCCACTCAGCATCCCGCAGGGGCACATAGTCAGGATGCAATCTTTTTGCCCTAGCCAGCTCCAGGGTCCGAGGGCTCGCAATTGCCTCCTGAGCCAACCTGGAAACCTGTGGAAGAATGGGGAGAAAGGTCCTTACAGGTGCTCCTGGCATTCAAGGGTGACCAACTGGCAACTCAGTGTACCCAGGTTCACAGCCGCTGACCACACGCAGACGGGACACGATCGTGTCCACAGCCATGCCTGGCATCAGACAAGCTGTGGAAGGAGAAATCACTGCCTGGCCAGTCCCACAACCTGCCCTCCAGCCTCCTCTTATTCATAGCCCTTTGTCCAACCCATCCCCCAGCACTGGAGATCCCAATTACACACTTGCCCATCCCCATAACCGCAGGCAAGGCACAGGTCTGCCCTTCTCTGGGGATGTCTGCTGAGAGTCAGTTCATGCTCTGGATGGAGGATGAGTCCTGCTCTCCAGCCCAGGAAGCAGCTACGTCAGCCCCACAGACAGCAGCACATCCAGGGCTGCCGGGAAGAGAGCCACCAACGACTGAGCACCCATGCCCTCCCTGCTGCCCGGCGTCCCTGCCATGCATGCTGCCAGGTGATGCTACCTTACCGGACGAATGACAGATTCAGGAAAGCTGTGCTCATAGCAGCAGGTCACCTTCCTGACCCGGGGCTCTGCGAGACGCTGTAACCGCAAGGATGCTCTGGCCAAGGCCGCAACATTTGTAACCTGTGTTGGCACCTGCACGGGTTCAGAATGGGGGAGGGATGTGCAGACACAGCTCATCCACAGCAGCCCACAGGGACACGCTCCCTCTCCAAAGGGGTGAGCACCCAGCACCCTTCCTCTGCGGACATGCTCACAAGAAGGAGCACTCTTACTTTCCCAGCACCCGTTACTGTTCTTTCACCTGAACTATAAGGTAGTTTTTGTCATATTGGGATTTGTATGTCCTAGTCAATATTACTTTTTTCCCCAGCTGTTGCCCACTCATAGCCAGGAAAGGAATGCCTGTAATGAGAGCCTGTGTAGCCAGGTAAACGTGCAGAGAAATTTCTTCCAGAGTAATGTTTTTCATACTCATCTTCCTGGCTGAATCAAATAATTTCCCTGCTAAGGAGAGATGCTCCAATTTCAGGGTAAAAGTGCTGGTGCAGTTAACTGCATTCCTACAGCAAAAGTGATTACTGCTCCACGAGGGGACTTCTTCCCCTATTTTTCACAGGGTTACTGATGCCAAGGCCTGCTCCCAGCCCAGAGACTGCAACCAGAAAACCTAGCCTTTGCCATGGAAATGACTGTTATCTGAGATTGCCCCAAGCCCTTTCACCCCTGCCAAAGCAATGACCCGCCTAAAAGGAGCAAGTTCAGAAATAGGTCTCTAAATCAGGCTTCTGGTAAAACACTGATAAAATATACAGAGCGCTTGCAAGCTCATGCCCCCTATATACACAGTGAAGAGCACAGCTGCCCAACTACAAACACAACTGTACTCCCTAGGAGCTAAACAGGCCATTCCCATCAGGTTTCTCCACTTTCCCAAGCTGCTTTATCAGGAGATGTAGCCCAGATGCTTCTCTTGGCTCCCCTGCTATTCTAGGCCGCTCCAGCCTGGCTGTTTTCTGTCCCTCAGCAGGAGATTTTCAAAGACAGCACCTCACTCTGAAAAGGCAGTTTCTCTCAGTATCACAAACCCCAGCAGAACCAGACAGCTTCTGCCCTCCATAGCACACACTGGGCACATCCCGGGGCAGGATACAGGGTGCAAAAACTCAGGACGGTTTGCTGCATCCCTGTCCCTTCCAAATCTGAACCACCTCCTCACCTCTCTGGCCAGCAGGAACTCTGGGTGAAGCACCTTTGGCCGGGCAAGCTCCAGGATCCGTGGGGAGGCCTTATAGCTCAGTGCAGCTTGCGATACGGGCCGTTCAGAGGACTGGCAAGGTCTGGAAGCAGAGAGTCATGGCATCGCTGCTCGTGGATATTCCCCCACACTGGTTGAACCAGGCTGCAGCTGGGATGTTTAAGCCTCATGTTTGCTGCAGTAGAAGGCAGCTTTGCCTTGTGGCCATTTCCAGTGTAGAACCTATTCGGCCCATGAGAGAGCCCAGCATAGTCCCTGCTCTGCTCTGCATTTTACCCTCTGTTACACCCATCCTCTGTTCCTGTATTTATTACTTTGAAGATGCGCTGATGCTACAAGACCCAAGGGTCTACCTATAGCACCCTACAGGCTTTCTGGCCTCTCACCTTTGCTGCAGGTAAGCAGCCTGGTATTTTTTCGGTTCAGACAACTTCAGCAGCCGATCAGAAGGGAAGCCAAAATCCACTAGCAGGGGACGCTCCCAGATCGTTGATTCCCGTCCGCAGCTGTACAAGAAGAGGGATCTTGAGGAACAGCACAGAAGAGTTAGTAAAAGGCAACTGACAAAGAACATGATCATGGCACATGGTATCCTAAGTCTGGCTAATCATCTGTGCCTGCTGCATGTACAAAAGTTGGCACCAGTGCACATGGAAAAGCCACGAACAAATGGGCATTTACACTTGAGATTTCCTGACTTTAAAGGTAAATGCTGTTTGCATATGCAGAGTCCTCTTTCAAGCACCCTCAGTGCATTGCTTTCAAAGTCTAGGTCTTTCCCTGGACCATTTCAAGAAGCCACTCCACAAACCTGGCAGCATCTCTCTTGTTCAGCTCTGCCAATTTAGAAAGCTCTTTGTTGCAATGGCTTAATAGCACCTTGTGCTCTTGCAGGTCCTTTTGTCTTGGGATCTCCCCAGGCTTGCCTAGTACATGTTCATCCAGCTTTCCATCAGCCACAACTGTTGGAAGATGCGTGTTATCACCGGGGAGGAGGTGAGCAGAAAGGCAGGAAGGGCTGTCATATGGACACCGTTCGTCAGAGGCAGAAGCTCTCAGGAGGATAAAAGCCCCTGAACTGATGACAGTGGCAGAGGAGGGAAAACTACAGACGTGCATGTCTTGACAGTTCTCCAGGTAGAGGAAAGCCAGGAGTGCAGCACGGTTTCATCTCCATTCTCATTGCTAGGACTTCTTACAAACTAGCAGCCACCATCCTGTCTCCAAAAGAGCTTCATCCCCTCCAACAGAGCTAAAGATGAGTTGCTTCAAGTAATGCAGTGTCACCCAGCACCACCAAAGTTTACATTTTTTACATCACTTTTCACTCCTATTCCCAAACATGGACCAGTTTTTCACCATGCAGCAACAGCAGAGGTTTAACTCAAGGCAAGACACCTGGATTCCTTTCAGCCAGCAGGATGCTGCAAGATTTCTCTGTTCATAGCACTTCCTAACCTTTAACGTCAAGATTTAGGCCAGCCTCCAAGAGGATGCAGGGGATCACCGATTGTGTTCAGGTGCCTGGCGGGACCGCATCAGCCCCAGTACAAACAGGGAACACTCTAGGGCCAGACAGTCCCTCTGTACACACAGGTGTGACACGTACGTGTTCCCATCAAGGCATGCATGCATGCATATGATGTCTCTGCTTCCAAGCCAAAGCAGAGCTGTTGGTTGGTTGGGGTTTTTTTTTTGTTACAGCAGAGGAACATGCTCCCATGTGCTTGGAGACCGAGATCAAGGTGAGATCAAGGCTGGCTCCTGTGGCAGCTGATCCAAACCCAGAGCTCTAATCAGACCAGCAACCACCACATGTTGCAGAAGCCCCTCCCAGAGCCAGGAAGTGGGGGTGAGGAAATAAAAGGGCATCAAAAGTTAGCAGCCCCCAGTTCCTCCTCACTTTGCAAGTCAAGCACTCAGGGTGACTAGGCTCCCCCCATAGCGCTTTCTTCCCTGCTACAGACAGCCCCTGTTCCAAGCACCAGTACAGCCTGGTAGGTCTCAGTGGCATGGAGCTCCCTGTGGTGCAGCAGTGGCAAGAGACAAGATAGCATCTCCCCTTCCCCTGGGAGCCAGCACATGTCCCTTATTAGAGAGCACCCTCTGAGCTGCCTCCTTCCCCAGGATGTGCTACCACATCACTGACCTGCACTGGTGCTTGCCAAAATCTTGCTTGGGCTTGGCCAGTGCTGCTGTTCTTGGGGATGGTCGAGCTGCCACAGCACCCCGTGAGAGGGTCCAGATTGTCTCTTGGTTTCCCCATGCGAGCCTAGCAAGAACAGCAAGGGCGTGAAATTTTAGAAACATGCACAAGTGTGAAATGTGCTTGCTGGGGTTATCCCTCCCTGCCTAGGATGGGACACACACACAGTCTCTATGGGGCTCCCCACAGCTGTAAAGTGCTGCTGCCATACCCTGAGCACTCACCTTCTCTGGTATGGAATTTCCTAACACTGTCCAGGTGGCTGCTGTCAACTCGAAAAGAGCCTTCAAGTGATGAGCCTGATTGCACAGTTCCCAGTGGATGTGCAGAAAGGGTCCCTTCGTTAAATCTCTGAAACCCCTGGGGGAGTTTCATGATTGCATTTTTCTTGCCTCACCATTACCACCTAACCATACCACAGGTATGACAGTAAAAATAATAATAATGTTACGGTCAGGGTGTGCCATGGAAAGTGGGTGAGGTTTTGCAGCACGTTAGTGGTTACTCTCCTGTGCCCAGGGCAAATTTGGAGTTGCTCATCCCCCGTTGAGAGAGAGGCCATAGTGGGAGAGGGTACCAGGGTAGTCAGGACAGGGAACAGCAGGGCGATGGGTTTGTGGAGCCTTTTTCGAGCACAGTGACACCCATCCAGACAATGGAGAAGAGACGTTATCAAGAGACTGTTGCCCTGGCTTGTCAAGCCATAGCTCGACCATGCAACGCAAACAGCAACCCTGCTCCTAAAGCTGGACTGTGTCCTCCAGGATACAGCAGCCTGCGGCTCCAATGACATCTGGACTCCTTGCAACACAGCACCATCCTACCCCACAACATCTCAGCAGGGCAGCTCAGATGGGGCAGCAAAGCCAAGACTCGCATCAAGCCCAGTTTTTGGATTGAAAATAAGAAAGAGCAAATTGAAGAGAGCCCCTCAGACACTGAACATCTCAATCTCGTTTTTTGGAGCCACTTCTGCTCTTGAGAGGAAAGCAGCAGCAAGACAAAGGCAAAGGGTCTCCGCCGGCTGAGGCCCCATCAGTCCCCAGCCCTCAAGCCAGGGCTGTCTGGGTGCCTCCTTACCTGGGATCGTTTGCACAAGCTGCTTTCTTGGGTTCTGCAAGTTCTTGTATCCTGTCAAAATTGCAGAAGAGGACAAACATGCCATTAAACATACAGTTAAACCAACAAAGCGTAAGGAAGCTACTGCTGTCCTCAAAGCCATATAACACGCTCTCCAACACCCATGCCTTTGCCTCCACCCCTTGTGAAAGTGCATTTAAGGGATCTCTCTCTCCAAGTAACTTTCCATCCATTTAATCTCGTGAACTCACTAGCCCATGGATTTTTGTGCTCTCTCTTGGATTGCAGACACACAAATTTGCAATTCTGCCCTCACCGCAGGGTCCCTTTGGGACATGGTGGAGAGAGGGGGAAGGTCCTTTTCTGGTTAGTAACGTGCCATGCAACCCCAGAAGGTAGGAGATGGATGATCTCCCAGCCTACAGGAGCCCAGATGAATAGAAACACCTGTTATCAACACTCTGGAGGCTTACTAAAAGGCACCATGGAGACAGCACTGTTCCCACATGGCTTTAGAGGCACAGGTGAAGACATGTTTTTTTATTTATCATTTTATTTCAGTCTATTTAGCACAGAGGTCTTAGATGCTATAGAGACACAGGAATATACATGGTCTGTGCCCTAGGAGCAGTACTGAAAACGTTTTTGCTGAATATTCACCAGACCAAAACCTTTCAGGAAGATCAGATATTGCTGTCTGCTCCTCTGCTCAAGTGTCCCAGACCTGAAATCCCAGTGGCTGGGAGACGCTTGTGCTTTGTGAGCCTGGGTACGAAGAGAAGAACGAGACGATGCCAATGCCACAAGAGCATTGCAGAATTCCTGGGTGTCATGGTCCAAGCCCACATGCACCCACTGGGGCTGCAGGTGCCTGCCCCCAGCCAGCTGAGGAACAACCACACGATGCGGGCACCTGTGGAAGTGCCCCACCACGGAAAAGCACAGAAGGTGAAAGCCTGGGGCATTGCTTCCCTGCTTAGTATCAACCGTCTATAGGGCAGCATAGCTCTAGAGAGGAGCAGGGACACCAATAGAGATGTTCGCTGACATAAAACAGTCTGCTTTGGGGACACACCTGTGGTTTCTCTGATGGGGCCGATACCTCTAGTGAGACGCCGAGCCCCAGCAAACGCTTGCCAGAGAGCTCAGCACCGCAGAGACCCTTGCAATGGCAGGCTGCTGTTAGAGCATCCTCACCACACGCTCCCTGTGAGCTGCCCGCTGATTTATCTCCCCATCGTGCCCAACCGCTGGTCACAACACTGCAAACACAGCTCCCGCTGAGGTCCCGCAGAGGGAACTGCCTGTAGGACTTTGGCCACCTGCCGCCAGTTCAAGACAGGACACGCTCAGGAAGGCAGCCATCAGTTCAGGAGCCAAAAATCAGTTTCAGCTGTTCATTCCCAAGCGGCTTCCCAGGAGCTTTTCCTCACAAAGGTGTGAGGGGGTGAAGGATTACCACGCGGAGGTCCTCCCCTAGCCTAGCTGTGCTGCAGAGCTGGCACCCTCTCTCTGCAGGCAGGCTCATCGCTTTTCTTCCACTGCTGGCACAGATCCACCCCATAGCCACAGCCAAACCTAGCACAGAGTGCATGTGGCCCTAGTGCCCCACGTCGCTGGCTTGGACACTGCTCTGCAAACCTTGCGTCATGACCCAGCCAAGAGACAAGTCACACATATCTCCAAATCAGGTCCCTCAACTCACTTGGTGATAGTCAAATATTCTTTTTTCCCCCAATTACAAAAAAAACCCAATGACCTTCTACTCCCTTTATGATGGCAAAAGCTACAGACAAACAGGCATCCCCACAGAGGACGCATCTGCAGCAGATCTGCAACTTGAAAGAGTTCGGCCACCTCACCGACAAGGGGACAGCCCTGGGAGAGCCTTTGTCACTTGGTCCCAGCGGGGAAAAAGAGGCCTTGTTGCAGCTGGATGAAGAAACGTCTTCGCTCCGCTGCCTGAGCTCGCACAGACTCGTTGCTTAAGGGGGGGGAGGGGGCGGGCGGGTCAACTCCCTTTGAGACCAATTCCTTGTAAAGCAAAGGGTCACAGACAGACGTTGTTTGTCTTGAGAAGCAGGGGGAAGGGAAAAACCCGGCTTCATTTCCTCTCTCTGTGTTTTATCACAGCGGATGATGCTGTGATATCGACTCGCCGCTCGGCATAAATTCCCGACCGAGCCCTCCCCAAGAGACATGGGGCACGGCCTGGACACCCACCCAGCAGGCCGGGGCTGGGAGGGTTTCTTACCTGTCGCGTGAGCGGGCAGGCAAGGAACAAGAAACTGCCAAGACAAGAAGAGGTGAATTTAAACGCTTGCTAACACCTGCAGCCTGGGCTACCTGCTCTTCAGTGCGAAACGGTTACAAGGCAGATGAAGCTCGGGCATCTCCTTAGGATAGGGCTGCCTGGCAGTTATCTGCACCGTTTTTCCCGGCGCAGCGGCACAGCAAAGCGCCGGCCCACGGGGGACTCCGCGCCCACCGCCGGCCGCCCCTGAACCTGCGGGACAGAGCACCGCCGGCCCCACGTCCCCTCCCCAGCCTCCTCCTCCTCCTCCGCCCGGGACGAGCACCGGCGGTCGCCGCTGACCTGCGGGCGCGACTTCGGGGAGCCACGTGCCCCGACGAGCGGCAACGGCCGCGCAACGGGCTGGCGTCGCTCTGCCCGGCGGGCTCTGCCTGATCTGGCGCCAGG
>VYZV01027775.1:7675-30214 GCA_013401275.1 Pandion haliaetus | reverse complement strand
GGTGCCCATGGCCGCCCCGGCCCGGCCCGGCCCGTTCCGCTCGGCGTCCCGCAGGGACACACGCACGCCCGGCCGCAGACACACGGACACAGGCACTGAGAGCTCGCTGGCCCCGCAGCCCTACGCGCGGGCACGGCTCCCCCTGCAGCCCCAAACGCAGGGCTGCCTCCCCCAGCAGCTGGGCTCTCAACGTCAGGCTGAGATCTTACTAGTTTCAAGAGAGCGCGAACCGTTTCACAGGTGGCTTTTCCCTGTTAGAGGAAGGCAGGCCTTCCCCACAGCTGCTGCCGCTCCTGCCCTCTTCCCCGCGCAGTGGGATTTGGTCCCAGCTTGCTTCTACCTGGGCACCCATCTCTGGGACAAGCAGTCGGGGCACTGTCCAGGCAGCCTGGTCAGGGCTCCAGCAATGCCACAAGTCAGCGTTTCCATCGGGTCAGAGTTTCAGCCAGGTTTGACCAGAGAAGACACCTGCAGAACAGAGTCGCGTTCTCCTCCAATATCTCCTCCCTCCAAATCACCCTCCAGAAGCTGCGGCGCTGCAGGACAGCACTCGCTCTCCTGTAGTCACCAGCTGCTGGCTAAGAAGAGGCTCCTCACCCAGGCAGGTCATTTAGAACAATCCTTTCTCTTGAGCACTCACTTGGCAGCAAGTGACTCTGCCAGCCATTCATAAAGCTGTTTTCTCTACGCTCTGCTCTTTCTTCTCACTCAGAGCACAACACACATTCAGGCCCCTCCCCAGATACTGCCAGTGTACGGGTAAGGTAATAAAGACTGGATTTTACTTGGTAGATTTTCAGTCCACGGGGACTCAGGGTTTGTTGTTTTTTAACCCACAGTAACATTTCCCTTGCTCCCTACCTCCTCAGGCCTTTGCCTTAAATTCTTTCAGAGACAGAAGCCTTTGCCTTTTGGCCTGACATCTGACAACTCTCCTTGAGGTGCTATTTCTACCCATTGAAAGTCCATGTATGGAAAAATGTTTCTGCTACGTTCAAACCAAACCAGAAGTTTCAAGAGATGTTTGGGGGCTACCTGTAGGGTGCTAGGAGAGCAGACACATCTATCTCACCACCAGCTTCCACTTGAGAAGTACAATGCCTCTTCATTGCAGCCCACCATCACAACCAGCCACTTTGTCTTAGCTCACTTTGTTCTAGCCCACTAGAATAAGGCAGCTGGCTTGCAGAAAAGGGGACACCGAGTCAGCTGCCATACACTTTGCCATGCTTTTCTCCCAACAGCCTGGTTCTCCCCCTTCAGATTATCTTCTCCTGCGTAATTTAGCCCATATGTTGTTTTCCAAGACCCTTTGTGCCTGTGCTCTTTGGTAGTCACTGACTGACTGGGATCAGACAGAAGACAGTGCTTGCATCACGCATAGTCAGACACACTGTCACATAAATCTGCTGAAGGCCTTAACTAACATACACAGGAGGAGAATAAAACTACATTTCAAGAAGTTCTTGATTATTCCACACCTTTTAAGTGTTTGGCAACGTGGACAAACTTCTTCTGCGGGGCTGCATTTGAGTTTGATGGCAACACCCTAAGTCACAGTGGGGCAAGAGTGATGAAGGCAACTTGGTGAGCAGACACGTCATGGTGCCTATATACCAGCCCATCTTCCCCCAGACCACGGACAGGCAGGACAGAGACCCAGATGGCAAGAGTCTTTCACCAGCACTTGCTTTTGACCTTTATTCTGCAACCAGCATCACCTACTGCAGGAAGGAGGTTACACATCCTGCTTTTTACCACCCTCCTTTAGCCCCTTTCTTTTTCTTCTGCTGCTGTTTCTTCTTGGTGGCTGGAGCACCAGCAGGTTTTTGGTGCCTGGGAGGGATGACATTACTTGTGGCCGATACTGCTGCAGCGCTGCCGGGCCGAGGGGAGGTAGGTGGGCTGCTGGCAGTCCTACTGGCATCCCTGCAGGGAAAATGAGAGAAAGAGATACCACGTGGGTTCACAACCACCTGCAAGACACAGCACTACTGCAGGAAGCTGACAGTGAAAAATAGCAGCTGCCCCCTAAGATAGCACTAGGTAGCATTATGTATGGGAGGCCACTCATGCAAGGAGATCTTAAATAAGCTTCAACATACATAGAAGGGCTGACGGATGACAGGACCTTCCAGCTGATGTTTACTAGATAGCTTAAGTCCTCAACAACAAAAGCAAGGCTAACTTTTGAATAGACAGGTGGCAGCTCATGCAAAACACGAGAAACCTTTCGGGCCCCCATGCCTAGGCAGTGCAAACCCAACATCCTTTCTCTCTCCTTAACCACAGAGGCATCTTTGTGCCAGCTCTCCTTGCAAACACTGCTCAAGTCAACAGTGTCACAAAAGGCTTTTTATGCTTCCGAGACAGCTGTGTAAAGAGAAACGATCAGACAGCACTGGCAAGTCCCTGCGTTGCTGTTATTTTCAAAGTGCTTCCTTCTCTCAGATGCTAGTAAGTCACCATCTTGCTGTCAGGCCTCACACACAATGGTAAACCCTGATTCCGGCTCAAATAATCAGCATCAGCTTAGAAGGAAGTATAGTGTTTTCCCAAATCATGGCTAATGGTTCTCCAGCTGCCAAAGGACTTGAAAGCAAATAGCTCGAGAGAAAGCATATGAAATTCATCTCATTGTCAAAGATATGAAAAGCGTATTAAAAGACTGGGAATTTTATTTGCACCTTGGCACCTTCAAGCATGCCAATCATATAATTTTGGTTTTCAGCAACCTATAGGGATCTTTGAGAAAAGCAGCTGGTAGAAAGTTCAAGTAGCAAAGTACAGTTTCACCTGTGCTACTCACAGTTGGCATGTGACAGAGCCACAGAAAAACAGCACAAACCCAGCCCTCCCAGCCACCCAGGAGAGATTCCCCACACCAAGCCCTGCAAAATGGGTACTTACAGTTCAGAGGAGCCAGCTGTGGTTGAACCCTGAGTCCCCTTGCCAACCTGATCCTTCTTCTTGCCCTTCTTCCGTCCACGATAGTAGGAACGCTCTCGCATTGGAAGCCACCGCTCAGGGTCTGGAGTCACCTTGGGGTCGTAGTTCTTGGGCAGCTTTCCTGCAGAACATCCAACGCCAGGAAAGGAGACTGGGGTCAAGATACTAGAGAGATATCACCAAGGGATACGCATGGGATGTCAGAAGCCAGGAAGCGCAAAGAGCCCAGCAACCCACATCACCGTGCCAAGGTGTTGCTCTCACTTCTGTGGAAAAATGCCCCATCCAAGCAAGCTATCATGAAGATCTGGGTTCACGGGGACCCAGTCCCAGCAAAGGGGTCCAGCTCCTGGGGAGCTGAAGGCCGGCTATTTGAAGAAACAATCCGGTGAGCTCTCTGGAGCTGTGCTGCGTCAACAGCTAGGAAATGCAACTTACCCTTCTTTTTTTTCTTCTTCTTCTTCACATCCCCTTGTCTGAAAAGCAAGAAGGGAAACAGCTGCTGTGACACTGCATGGACGCAGCAGACAAGTCAACTAAAAACTAGCTCTGGAAGAAGCTAAACCATTCCCATCTCTCTCAAAACTTGGTCTGCTGCTACCTGAAGCTCCTCGCAGTTAAACATCAGGCTCCCTTTCCACCAGCATGCCTTCTACAGCAATGTCCCCACCACACCAGGTGTGGTTCTTGTGCCACCCCAAAGAATGACTGTATCAGAACTACAGCAGCCCACTTTACCCTTGCTCCTTCTGCTGGTTGTCTCCAGTGAGCTTCCCAGCTTTCTTCCGAACATAGGTCGCTCCATGGGAGTTCTCCAGTGCATCAACATCTACTTTCAGTGACATGGTGTCTGAGGAAGGCAAGTGTTTGCTAAGACTGCAAGGGAAGAGTTCAGGGATGCAAACCAGCAAGCAGAAAGACAACCACCCAGGTTTGTCCAGACAGCAACAGGCAACTTCAGCTTGAACAAATTCGGCCTGCTAGCAATGCTGACACCAGACAGGCCTACAGAGCAAGGTCTGGCTCTCTCACCAGCTTCCTACACAAGCTGGGATGAGCTGCTTAACCACCATCTGCCTCATTTTTCCCTTCTCTGATATAGGGACAGAAGCTGCTCAGGGTGGCAGCAGCAGTATGTGAACCTGGTATTTTGGGTCAGTGAAAGCTTAGCCGTATTTTATCAGGCACAGTCCTGCATTACTACCACAGGTTTAAGATTCCAACAGAAAAGATGAAGGAGCTCCTAATTTTGGTTCCACCTAGTATTAAGTTATCAATTCTCCAAGAGGAGGCCAAAGAAAAAAGGGTCCCAGAATAGCGCAGTAATCAAGCCAGTCAGGGAAACAATGTAGCTCCAGACAACTTGACCTGGATATGTAGCTGTCCTGGAGATGTTCCTTGCCTTTCTTCAGGTGAGTGGGTCTGAATTCCACACACAGCTGAAATCCAAGGGAGCGATGCCCAAACACCTCTTTCTTTGCTCTGATACCACCACCAAAAGGATACACTTTAGCTTTTTCAGGGTCCACCAGGGAGTAGGCAGAGATGAGCTGTGCCAGAGTATGCACATCTTTTGGGTTTTGCCTTTGTAGGGGGAAAAAAGAAGAAAAGGACCAAGTTACCAAGGTACACACTCATCCCAAAGACAGGTATCACCATGCAGTGCTTGCTGCTGCAGCATAGCTGCTATCTGTGGAGACAGGCATGTCAGTCTGTGGTCTCCTGCAGAGCTCATCACCAAACATCACTGGTGTGGACAAAGGGAGGTGCAGACATCTCCAAAGTATCACGAAGCAGGCAATGACAGACAAAAAGAGCCCCCAGGTCCCAGTAGCAAAGGCAAGCTAACAGTCCCCCCAAAAAAATCCCATCAACTGTGCAATAAAAACTAAAAACTAGGCATCCATGGTTTATTTAGCACTAGAAAAAATGATGCATCTCAGTCCCCAAAGCAACCTTCGCTGCACACAATAAGCCTCTGGGACAAAGTCAACCAGGTTTTCAAGCGAACATCAGCTATAGATCAAATTATCCCCCCTCCTTCCAAAATACGGCTTTGCACTGGAGCCCCTATGCAAAAGCAACTCTAAAGGATGGCTAACAGTCAATCAACATTGTCAGATGCTGCCTGGCACCAGACAGCTTGCAGAGGTCTCTGGGTGGAGACCTCCTGTTCAGCAACCACTCAACTCACTTCCAGAGCTCCTCCAAGTCACTGATTGCTTCCTTCTTCCTGCCATGCTTTAGTTTGAAGTTAGCAGCTTCCCTTATCAGCGACAAATGGACAGGAGACTTTGGCTGAAAGACACAGTAGCCATAATTAGTTCCTCATTATCACAGCACAGAGCCCAGCTCTAGCTGGCTTTAATGCCCCTGAGACCTGGCCAAGAACTGAGTTAGCACCCTGTTGTGCAGAAAGTAGACCACCTTTGCACTCTAGGATGTCAGGCAGAACCGCACGGAACATGGCAGCTTGCTGCTCCACAATGCTTCCTGATCAGGGAGAAGGCCTGATTGCTACATTTGGGCACCCATTGCCCCCACTCTCCTAATCTGACAGGAGCTGCTGCTCTCTGTTTGCAACACATCTAAAATAATGAAACAGTGATAAAACAAAATGCTCACAAAACAGGAGTTCACAGGTCTCCAAAACCCCAAGTAGATGAGCTGCTGGAGCTACGCATCAACAGGAAAAGATGACTTGAACTAGCTAGAAAAGACCGAGAAAAATCCTTGCGCATTAGCTCCTCTGGTCTCACTTGCCTGGAATTGCTGATACCACTGAATAGCCTGCGTGAAGACCTCAATTGCACTGTCAATGTCCTCTTCATGACTGTACATTGTCACCAACGCAGACACCTGCAAAGATTCAAGAGCAGCTTATAGTAGATCTCCACAGAAGCTGTCTATAGCCAGAGGGTCAGTAGTTAAATGACAGGATTTCCTAAAAGCAGAGTCAATATGAGCTTTCTGCTCTGCCCCTAAAAAACAGCTGTCATTAGAGGTAACTCAGGGCAAGGACCTGGTATTGCTGACTACCCCTATAAATTGCTTTGATCATCAGCACTTCCAATCAGAACAGACCTACAACTGTCAGCCTCTGCTCAAGATGTTTACGCTGTACACTTGAGCATTTTCAGGGTCAAACTTTTCTGAATACCAGATGTGGATGTGCACGCAGACCAGGGTGATGCTGTGGGGATGGAACATATGGCACTTTCTCCCTAATGCCTGTTGTCCTAAAGATACTTCAAAAACTTCCCAACAGTACATACCAGGGAAGCAGCTGCTGCAGTCATGTTATGCAAGTAAATCCAGGCAACATGCAGGTCTGAAGGATTATGAGAGACTGGGAACATAGGCAGAGAGCATCTCTGCAGACAGGCAGAGTACTGTTCAGGCCACCTGATGCAAATTATAATCCCACCTTTGTCCAAGACAAGGAAGATGGGCTCAAATTCCCTGCAGACACTCAGGTCAGGTGAAAACCACAGGGAAGAGGCAACGGGGAGGTGCTAGAAGGAAAAAACCTCACACAGTTCAGACTGAGTTTTGCTTACCATACCAGGCTTGTGCTGCAGTTCTTCTATGCTCCTCAGGATCATGCAGGCTTTGGTGACACTGCCTAGAAGAGAAAGAGGGAGGAACATGCTCTGAGTGGCACAGTAACACTTCACCCTGCCTGTGAACTTCCAGACAAAGGTAAACAATGGGGACCTAAAGATCCCCTTATCTCCCCCGTTTCCAGGAATAAAGGACAGGCCTCCACACAAAGGACCTTTCTGCCCTTGACGAGCAAGCTTTTGCAAGCAAGCTCTTCTCTTCCAGGAGCAACTCTGTGCTGCCTGACTGTGCAGGAATGGTAGCATAAGGGAGCCCCACGCTGCTCCCAAAACCGTCCTGGCCCAGAACAGATTCAGCCCTAATATCCACAAAGACTGTGGGCATCTCTGCCAGGGATCTGTGGAACCTGGACATCCAGACATTTTAAGCTATATATATAAGCTATATATATAGAATACCGGACTGAAAGCATCTCTGCACCACAGTCACAACAGTGACTGCAGTAAAGATTGCCCTAAAGCCTGTTTTTCTCACCCCTTGGACCATTATCACATGCAGACACTTCCCAGCAAAGGAGGACACTGGATACCTTGAGCAATTTTTAGCTGGGCCATTGTCAGCTTGATCTCAGCAGCATTCGCAGGGTGCTGATCTGCAAAGTCCTGAGAGTCAGAGGAAAGAACAATTCAACATGTGTGTGGGCACCAGGCTGCTGCTCTGGTGAATCATATCTCATGCTCAGTCACAGCAAGCTGGCAAGAGCCAAAGGAAGCTTTCCAGCACAGGCAGGCTTCAGCACACAGCAGAGGAGGAACCCAAACTGTGCCAGTGGCCCATCATCGTCTCAGATTTCTGTCCCAGGTCACTCACTCCCTCCCAAGAGGAGGCTGCTGCAAACTGCTTGTAAGTGGAGCAGCAGAGCCCACTGCTTACCCTAGAAGCCTACTACAGCTTCCTAAGCATAAAAATGAGAGGTGCAAGGCAACTATTTCGCCTTAAAAGCGGCATTGTTCAGTTGGGTGTGAATGCCTTCCAGCAGCATTAAACCAAACCAAAATAAGCACAGTCAGATACCCCTGGAAATTTAAACCAGACAAAACAAGCTAAGGGAAACAGCACAAGAGAACACAAAGCACAAGTTTAAACAGAGCTTGACCAAAGGAGTACTTTCTCTTAACCTACCTGCAGAAGCCCTACAGCCTTTGCATGCTGCTTCTCGCGACACAGTTGGGCTGCCTGGATAAGCACAGGGAGCAGATGCTCAGGGCTCTGCGACTGCAGGCTTGCCGACAGCTTGCGGCACTGATCTGCCTGAGGAGTGGGAAGAGAATACACTTTTCTCAACCTCTGCAAGCACCTAACGCAGGGCTAACATACCAGTCGTATTTAAGAAGAGATGCTAGTGATGGCTTTCCTGAAATGGGTATACAGAACCAAGAACAAGTCCTTTCAGTAGCACTTCACATGCACCTAAGAGCCCCACAAACCCCTTCTGTCCGCTGGTCATCTCCACACCATCCTCCCTACAGCAACACTCAAGTCACTACACAGCTGGCTGGCTGTTCCTTGAGGGATTCTTCTTTTTTTTTCCCCTCCTCACTTATGTGCCTAAACCAAGTGGTCTTATCTTCTGACACAGAACAACTGCATATCCATTTTTGCCTAGTCAAACTCCTGTGGAGTAAATCTGTAGCTACCTGCCGCAGATCGGTGTCCCCTACCTGGTTAGTGTACATTGCCAGCAAAGCTTTGTTGAATTCAATTGCCTGGAGCTGTTTCTTGGAGAGTTTATGCTCAACGCCTTCTGCATTGGTCAGCTTCACCTTTTTCTTTGAGTCAAAGACATTTTGGTCCTGGGGAAAATCACACATCATGAGATTTCACTATGTTCCTCGAAGAAGAAAAGGTCTCTGGGTCTGTGGTTTAACTATTGATTAGGAAAAAGTCTTTCCCGATTATCCCCCTCCTCTTCACAGAAGTAGAGAAGCAGGCTGAGCAACCACCAGGAAGGGCTGCATTGAAAGCAGCAAGGTAATTCTATACCTTGTTAATTGTGATGATGTTATTTGCAATGACAGCAAGCAGTCCTACATCTGTTGGCCTGCAAATAAGAAAAGTACAAAGCACATTGTTATTAAACGGTGGTCTCTCTACAGATGGAAGACTGAGCATTTGTTTTAGAAAAGCCCTTACTTCAACTTGATTATTTGATTGTAGAGCTGTAGAGCATCCTCTGTACGACCCTGCAGTTGCATGATATAAGCCATCTGACCATGAATAATGGCCAGTTCAGCCTCAATGTCTTCCTCTGTCACATCCTGAAGGAAAATCAAGGCAAAAAGAAAAAAGCTGCCATCTCGCCTCTCTTCCCGTGGCTTCAGCATTCTTCTGGCAAATGTCTACAAGCTTTCTTGGGCAGTAGTAACAGCAAAGTACCCCAGCTACTACAGGTGAAGGTTGTAGCCGCAGCACATATAAAAGCGTATCTGGGTTAAACCAAGAGAAAAGAAAGCTTCACCTGCTCTTGCAAGAATCTGAAGGTACCCTTAACTTGTGCACTGAATCTGCCTCTCTGCTTGAACCAATGACAGTGATTACACATTTCCTGTGTTTACCACCACCCATTTGGCATGTTCATCCATAGCACGGGTGGGTGAGAGGGAGGCTTCAGACAACCTGTACCCATCCTGCCTGCACCAGCATAGGCAACTGTGCAAGGAGCACAGCAGCAGTCTGCAGCGTTAACTACACTTCTGCAACAACCGTAACTGCTGCCCCAGCCTCAGAATCGGGTACCAGCAGCAGTGGAAAGTCTTGCTGGGTAATACTGCACAGCAGCTTTGGCTATCCTCTGGCTATCTGCAATACGCTTCATGACCGCACCCTCATTCATGCTGGTGCAAAGTGAACACTTTCCAGAACAACATCGAGAACTTACAGAGTCTTCTGATAGTGATTGGCGGCACAGTTCTAGAAGGAAAAACAAGTTGAAGAACACGGTTTAGAAGGCTTTAGGGGAAAAAAAACCCAGCCTAGAAACATGGGGGAATATAAACTGTTTTCACATAACCCTGAAATTTCTGCAGCTTAACAAGGGCACATCAGACTGCAAGTCTGATGATGGATGGGACTGAGCATGAGGAAGAACAAATATCAAATGCACAGGAGATACCGTCCCTCCCAAAGCTGCCTTCTGAGAGCAGAGTCACACGCTCATTTGCTCTCCTGAACAAATTTCCTTAAACCTAGCTCCTGATCTTTTCCATGGGGATCATTTGGCTGCAACTGCTCACCATCTTGGGAGTTATTTTAAGTGCTGCAAGCCTGCAATATTCAGATTACACCACCCTTTATGGGGCAGCAATTCCCTCAGTTTTCAGTACACATAGCAGTCACTTCTTCACTTTCTCCTATACCTCACCAGAACATCACTTGTTCCGCTCTCCAAAGGACTACTATCACAGCACAAAGGCTCAAATTACACATGCTTAATAAATCAGTTGTATGGGAGAGCTGCTATTCTATCATCAAAATCGGGACAGAGCTGACCTATTTATCTGCAAGAGCAGTTAGATCAGAAAGAAACTAACTCTTCCTAATTCTCCCCCCAGCCTTTTCTTTTTTTTAACCACACACAAAATCCCCCTTCGACCCCACAGAAAAAAATTTCTTTGCAAAAAAGCTCATTTATTGGCTTATACTGATTTCATACCATGAAATTTTTTTTTTTTGGTAGTATATGTTTATATATATATACATTTACTAACAAAGCCAGGAGTCAGAATAGGTGAAACATCTCATGCTTATGAGAAGAGATTACACTCATGTCTACTTCCTACTTCAAAAGATTGGTCAAAGGAATTGAACACCAATCAGGGGCTGCAAGAAAGCCAGGAGACGGTACATGCCACATGGCTCTGGAAAAGGGCTGCAGAGGAACACTTCTACAAGAACACCAGTTCTGTCAGGAACCATCTGGAAGCTTACAACAAATCCTGCTGCTAGGCAGTTTTTAAATTTTCAAAACCTCTTTCTCTCTGATTAAGTGTGTCTATAGAAAGGTAGTAACTACATCTATCACACAAAGCTTCCTTCTCACCTCACCATGTTTTTACCTTCGGCTTTCTGTAGTTTTTTCATTGCTTCATTCAACTTTCCTTGCCCAATCAATGCACATGCACTGTTATAACACAGCTCGTAGGTAGCTTCTCGAAGGCCCAAATCTTCCTAGTGTGAAAAGCAAATGTAACACTGCATAAACACCAACTGATCTATACAGATTTGACAGGCAACGGACACAAACTATAGTTTTCATATACATTCAAACTATTACTTGCAAAATAAATCGACGCAATTTTAAAAGGGCACATACCTGGCAAATAAGTCACAGTGCAAAGGATCTTCCCTCACACCGCACAATAAAGTCAGAGGCAACTGATAAGGCAGCAACAAAACTACAGCCTGAACTTAGGAGACTACTTAAGCTACTGAAAGAGTAAGAACTGCTACCTCTAGAGAACTACAGCACTGAACAGAAAGCTGAGCATGCTGCGCACACCTCCAAGGACAAAGATTTCTGAAAAAATGAGAACATTACAATCTGCAGTGTTCATTAACAAAAATATTCCCAAGCATGGCTGGGTGATCCAGGCAGTTAGCTTTACCCTGGGCAAGAGGGTAATGAGACAGGGCAAAGTGCTGATCACCGCAGGTGTTCTGCCTAATGCAGGTTCAAAGAGATGTATTTCTTGCTCTACTGTGACATCTACTAATACAAGCCTCCTAAAGATCAAAGGTGAAATGTAACTCATGAACAATAACAGTGTTTATTCCTCCATACAGGGGAAATCACTAGGTGATCTTCAATATACTCAGAAGTCATTAAGAGACAGGAACACATTTCTGTCCTGTTAAATATCTATGCTTCCATACCCTTTATTCCTTGGCTCTCACTCTTACACACATACACACACACTTACTTACTGGCATCACCTTCTCCCATGTGCTTTGTGCTGCCACAACAGCAGAGAGGTTGGTTTTTCTCTCTTCCTCGTACTCATCCTGGGAGTTGCGGATGAGATCCCTGTATGCAGCCAGACAATCGTCGTAACGCTCCAACCTGTACAACTGAGAAGGGGAAGGGATTAGCCTTCAAAAGAGTATTTCCCTGTGTATGCTAGTAACTACAACCTCCTTCCTCCCCCCCACCATGGACTGGCAGCAGCAAAGCATTGTATGTTTTAAGCTGAACACTGCTAACATTTGCATCTACCTTTAAGGGCAAACTCTCTATATAGATTACATTTGCAAGGACTCAAGCAACAAAACCAGATACCTGCACACAAACGGCACAGTTCTTACTCCTAAAACAGCTTCTTTAAAAGCAGCAGTTTACACAGTTCTGTCCTCAAACAGCCTTTTTCCAGATTAGATCACCTCTCCGTGAGAGAGATTAAATGAATGGTCTTTCATGCAGCTGAAAGAAGACAGCCAATTCTTCACAAAACTGTTCTGATCAACCAGGGAGAAAACAGAGAAGAAATGCAACTTCTTTTCTGCTTCACTTCTAACACCTAGATGTCAGGTCCCGCAAACCACTCCTAGACAGGTATCTAATGCAAGCAGATGGCTCAACCACAAATAAATCCCATCAGCTCTCTTCCATCCTCCACCCCCTCAGTCAGACGGCTATTATCAGGCCAGACCCAAGAAGGGAGAGGGAGTCACAAATGTATTGTTTTGGTTCAGTGGAAATAAGATGATGACTCTGTCTCCAGCAACAGCTGACTGAAGCTCCACAGAAGATGGAGCAATTGGGAACTGCACCTCTCCTTACCTTCAAGACTGAAAAGGAAATTCTGTCCCCATACTTGCCCCACATTAGAGGAGGGACAAAGCATCCAGCATATGAAACTCCCACCAGGAAGAAAAGCTTGTAATTACCACTTGTCCATAAAGCTCCTTCAGTTTGTCTGTCTGCTGACTGGCACTCTGAATGGTCTTGAGAGCATTTTCAATACGATTCAATCTGTATTCACAGTAGGCCTTCTCAAAGGCAATAATGTCACTGCAAGGACAAGACATAGGCTGACAGCAAGCACTGTAGTCTTCATTCAACAGCATTCACCCACCTGAACACGCTTGTTTAAGCAGCCCTAATTAGTCACAGACTGCTACATTCCCAAAGAGCCAAACACCAGAGGTGAGCACATCATCAGAGATTACTGAATTACGTATCTGTTGAGCACTGAAAATATCTTAAACCTACTTTGCGTTCAACAGAGAAGGAACACCAAAACTTCACCTAAAAGAAGAGGTTCCTTTTTTCTGGTGTTTCCAGACACATAGCATTTCAAATCCCACCCCCCCCCAGCTCCTACTGATTACGCGAATCAAATGCTTAAAAGGTAAAACAATACCAAACTTCCTCATGTGACTCCTTCTTAAGGAGAAGGCATATCATTACAGCAAAAGATTGTTACTGCAAACTTTCAGAGAATTGACTCACCAAGAGAGAAAAAGGAAACAGTATAAAACACAGTCCCTCTTATAGTCCAATACTAAGCCAACAGTAACATTAACCCATTTTGAATTATCAGCGCAGCAGAACTGCAGCAAAAGGGTTTGCTGATGTTAACATAGAATTGGGTTCAAAGCAAGCTCACACCAGCAGGCAGCATTATCAAACAAGCAGCACCCTGAATGCTGTGTTCCACCCACCCCCTGAGTTACCACTCAAGCCAAAGGAAAATTAATCAGCGATTCCCTTAGTTCATCACTGGTGCCACTTTGTCACCAGCTACTACTTTGCCTATTTAAAATTATCTCAGTCCAGCTGAGTATTACAGGAGTCTGAAAACAAACGAATGGCATTAAGAATTAAAGCAAAGCAGCGGGCCAGCCTCAGTGCAGGACAGGACAACTTCAAGGCAGAGCAAGAACCACCACTTCCTCTGCTGTGCAGGATGCAGAGACAGACACACAGTAGAGCCAAGCTTAAGAAAGTACAGGGAGAACTCTGAAGCCAGTTGAATTTAGAGAAATTATTCCTCCTCCTCTCCATGTACTAAAACACCAAGCTAAAAAACTTAAATTAAACCCCTTCCATCCCAGGAAAGAAGGAATTTGTGAATAAGGCAATTATGTTTTATTCAGATGTGAACATAAACAAGGGTATGTTTCATCACACTAATACTACAAAACACCTTTCTGGGAAATTCCTTACAGGAGAAGTATCTGAAATACAAAAGTTTTGCTGCCAGGCAGTTCTTGGGTAGCAATTTTCATCCTAGTCGCTGCACAAAGAGCATCTTTATGAGGAAGAAAATTAAGAGTCTGCTTAATGACACAAATGGGAAGCTTGACTTGTTCTCAAACACAAATTGTCTCCAAGGTCCTGATTTTGAGAACATGCACAAAGGGCTTGCATCACCCCAAAAGCTGAAGCAGTACCTTCAGGCTGTCAGAGAAAAGGACCCCAAGGAGCAGTATGATGAGACAGCCAAGCAAAGCTAACAGCTCACTGCCACTGGCAAGGGCTTCTCCCTTCTCTCCTCGTGAGATCGGTCCTCCTCCCTTGTACCAGCACATCAACAAGCAGAATCAGCTCATGAAGATGGCTGAAAACCAGATTAGGGACAATCCCTTCAAGAGTAACAGCAAGATGTTAGATTGTCCCAAACTCATCCAGACCACCTCGCACACCCAGAATAAGTCAGTGCTTCACTGAGAAGCCCAATCCCAACGGCTCTGAGCACCTCCTGATCCTTAGTTTGCCACCTATTAGTCCCCTCCACTGAAGCTGCAGCACCTTCTCAAGGAGTTGTGATTTCATACTTTGTAGAGCACAGGAAGCTGCAACTCACCTGGTTAACACTTTAGTGTGGGTGTTGATGACACCGAGGGCTTCCTTGAAGTTCCCGTTCTGGATAAGACACACTACTTTACACTGAAGTGCAGTCACATCGTCTTTGCTGATCTGCAGTACTGGAGGAGAAACCAGTTTCAACACAACGGTCTAGCTTACTATCAGACACATTAAATTAAGGCTTTGTAAGAGCCATATGTTGTCACAGTTGCAAAAAACGATCACAAAGAGCAGTCACATCAATTTAAAAGGGTGCTGGCATGGCTTGCTTTGGCTCAGATCATGGAACAAATCCTGTCAGCATAGAAGAATCCAGTATTTATACTGAACTTACCCGAGGTGACCACTGTGCTAACATGCCTGGAGCAGAGCTGCACCAAAGGAGCTGTACACACCTGGACAAACCTTTCATTGGCATTTCACTTCCAAGCAGAGAACACAGTGCCAAAACCCGAGTGCCACGTAAAGTGCATAGGGGAAGAAAAGCACCCTATATAGAAAAACGGTATGGCTCTAGCCAGGTATTCACTTTGCACGCTAATACTTTGTGCCAGTGGAAGACAGTGAGGGAGAACTAGTTGAGAGGAACAGCTTTTGGTATTTGCTTTTTTCATGCAGACCCAATTCTCAGATCTGCCAGGACAAGAGATGTTTCCCTACCCCCTACAAACAGCAAAGAGAAAACTTTTAGCAGTAACGTGCCTTGTATCGCAATCTCATTTGGATGCCAAACTAGCAAAACAACGCAGCTCAACGTGCACTCTCACTCCCGAGCAAGTTACCACTCCCAAGTCAGTCGGTCCACACGCACGCCACCACTCCTCCAGCTCCCAGCGGGAAAAGCTCTCCTTCCTCCCCCGACCAGAGCTGAAGGAAAACCCACGAGTGACCTGGAGGCTTGGCCCCCAGCAAGGCCTACGTGATGCAAGAGAAGCAACCGACGGTCCCGGTGCAGCAGTGGGGCCTAGGCGGCTGCCCCCCTCGCCTCCCCCCTAGCACGGCGAAGCCTCCGGCAACACAACACCAAGTCCGCCCGGGCAGAGACCACGGGGAGCGACGCCGGCCGGGACAGACATGAGGCGGGGGCGGGGAACGGGACGACACACGGACGCCGGGAGCCTTCTCCTGGCGGCGTGCGGCCCCGCGGCGCGGCAGGACCCGGCGCCAACATGGCGGCGGGGAGCGTCACTCACTCACTCACTCTTGTTAACGGACTTGAGCGCGCGGGCGAAGTCACCGTTCTGGCCGCAGCGGTTCACCTCACTCCACAGCGCCGCCGCTGCCGCCCCCGCGCTGCCCGCCACCGCCGTCGCCATCTTGGAACCGGGAGGAGAAACACCTTGCTGAGGGGGCGGGGCCGGCGGCTGCCCCGGAAGCGGAAGGGCCGCGCGCGCCGGCCGCCACGTCGCGAAGGGCCGGGCGGGGCCCCGCCTTCCTGCTCTTCCAAGAGCACACACCCCCCCCCCCAGCTACACACACACACACACACCACACCCCCCCCAAAAAGCGGCTGGAGGTAGGCGGGAGGGGGGGCCGGGGGTGTCCGCCTGCTGTGGTGACGGATTGTAATCGTCATCCTGAGGCGACATCGCGAGTTCAGCTCGATTTCACGGAAACCCTGCGCGCAGCTGTAGCATCTTGACTCTTGCCAAATTTCTGGGCTCCGCTTCTCTTCCAGCGTTTCAGCTGAAGAAATTTTTTCTTTTGTTAATGCTTTAACCAATGTTTTTTCCCTCAGAATAAAGAAACAAACAAAAATTAATAAAATCGACAGATGTGACCAAAGTGGGGGGGGGGGAAGGGGGCGATTGCCCCACCCCCCCAAAAAAAAAGGATTTTCCACCAATTCCCATTACTTTCTTCTGCTAAAAGACTGCCATCAGTCATCAGTTTTCAAAATTAAGAAATGCCGTGAATTATTACAAATATTACAAAGGCTGGGGTTTTTTTTAGTAAAAACTATATGCCAGAGGGTGAAGGTGGCTATCGCTTGGCATACGAATACCACCAACATACCAGAATTTGGCCTTCAAACACAAACTGAAGATAAACTGCAGATGCGAGAGGCAGCCAGCAAAGCCAGCTCAGTGCAACCGGTGCAGCGCTGGGCAATCGAGCCCCTTTTCAGAGTAGTCCCAGGTAAATGACACGAGTACTCTCTCCGAAGGACTATGAAGTGACATCTCTCCAACAGGAATGACAACCACATTAAAGAAAGAAAAAAACCAACACATTAAACAAAATACTCTTTTATTAGAGTATTTTTGATTAAACATACAGAACTCAACATTGCTATCTAAAATTTTTGTCAATCGAAGTTCTTCCCTTGGTAACGCTATCTCTGCATATTATATGGAAGGATCATACCTCTCAAGTGTCTAGCTCATACATCAGAGCACTACTGCATGTACTCGGTGTGCAAGCAAACGAAGGTAATGCTGTAATGCAATTAACATTCAAGAAATGCACCGCCAGTACATACGCGGTCAGCTCTTATGGCCAGTGATCCAGAGAGTAGCATCACATGGAGAAGTAGGCATAGCAGCACAGGAATGGAAAAGAAAACACAGTTCCTGACCACGGAGAAGGAGTCAGTAACAGATTCAGGAGATTTGTACAAGTCCTAAGTGTTCCTTCTTCGCAAGGACTGCAAAGAACTGCAAATCTAGCCGCTGGTTTGGAAGATTTTCTGGAGCATCCATCGTGCTGGGGGCAGGGATGCAGAAGTCTCACTGAAAAAGGTGGTGAAAAGTGATTCTGCAGCCCTTACGCACCTCTGAGCCTCACTATCACAGGCAGTCTGGTGAAGCACGCACTTACGGCTGAAAGACCATCTGCTATAGACTGGCTTCCGTGCTAGGGTCTTGGCACCTATTTGTTCCTCTACCAGCACGGACAAAATTGAACTCTTAGTTTATACACAGGACGACACTAACAAAGCAGCACGTATAGGTAGCTGCACCCCTGCTGCCCCTACCTGCTGGCATCAGTTCCTTGAGCATACCGTGTAACTAACTACCATTCCTATCAGACATCAAATATTCAAGGTTTATACTTTGTTTACACCTGCACACAAATACTGCAGCTAAGACCTGCAATTCTGCGCCTTTTCATACTGCTCCACTGTTAAGCAAAACCTAAGCAACTGTCAGCTTTTAATTATGCACGGGAAGTTTTCTAGACTTTTTTTTTAAGGATGGAACAAATATATAGTTTAGAAGTATGTTTGGTCAAGTTTATCACTGCATGTGGTACAATCAAACCTGGTTAACTGGCACTCATCAACTGTCTCGAGATGGAATGTCCAATGGCAGATTTCTTTAAATGAAAAATCCAGACAATTGAGAGGTATGCAGAAAACTTGTCTTAAATATTTGAAGCTACATGTGCAATCTTACAGAACACAAGCTACAGTTACAGACATAACATTAAATCTTATTAACCAATAGTGCATAAGAACTTAAAAAGTCAGTGAAATCAGTTCAGCCAGTGACTTCCAAAAAAGTCATGCCTCAACTGCATTGTGTGAAGGGGGAAAAAAACCCAAACCCAAAACATTCTTAGGCAAGTTTAACACAAAGTTTTAATCTACATTTGAAAAGCTGTTTTATTATATACATATACACTATGTATAAAATAAATTAAAAAGGGGAAGGAGGAAATAGCTCTGTATATGCTTCAAATTAACACAGACCAGTAAGTAGTTCCATAAATGAACATATTACCATCTTTGTGGTAAAAAGTTGACATAAAAGTTCAAAACCATACAATACTTATAAATAGAAAGAGTTCAAAAGTTATTTTTTTAAAAAATGGAATTTAAACGTCATTTTCCCATCCCCTACAATACACTTTAGTTTTGTATGTCACAGCATCAATACCTTTACAGAGTATTTGAATGTCACACCCACACAAGAATTGATAACAAAGCAGGTAAAAGTGCTAGAGGTGTTAAAATTTAGGACTTCTCCCAAATAACTCTACCTGCTCCTCAGCCTTCAGCCTTTTCCCGAAATGAAGGCTATCAACATTCATCATCCAGTTTGAGGTATGGGCAGAAGAAAAATTTGCAACCAGTGCTCCCTGCCTTGCCTCTGCTAAAATATAGCAACAATCTATTGATCTGGTAATTGACAATGGTGGTGCACAATCTCTTACCTCCATTCAGTTTGTATATAATTTAATCACTATCTAAAAAAAATTATTTTGAAACATAATATTAATGTTTAACTTAAAAAAAAAACAAAAAAAAAACCCCAACTTCAAATCTTCTTTGAAACCATGTTTAAATGTTCTTGTTCCAGATTTAAAGCTTCACATAAACACTGGACAGAAGGATGACAATTTTAAACCAAGAGAACACCTAAGAACATACCATAGGTAAAAATGAAATCAATCATCTCTCCACTTCATAAAAATGTAGAAACCTTGTCAGCAACAGTAGTACACTCAGAACGAACAAGGTGAAAAGGAGCATCTAGAATACTCAAGAGGCTTGCTATGCTACTTCTCTTTATTGCCCATTCTCTCATTTGTATGGATGGCCACTGCATGACAAGATGCTCGTGATAGTTCTCTTATCTTCCTTTCACCACTGCTGCCAGCTGAAGTCGTCATTGCTGCCAAAGACCAAAAAAAATCCTAGGATCGTGGCAAAGATGACTGTATTCCCCGTAAGAACAAGTGCACACGCACCCCAGTAAATCTGTGAACAAGGGGAATTTAGTTAGACACGTTTTGAGCCGAATACTGACAAGACAAAAGGTAATGTCTTAATGTCACATTACAGACAAAGTTCAGCAACAGGTCCATGATGCGAGAAGGTGGTATCTCATTATTTGTGGTTACACCAAGAAGGCTGGGTTTAACCCCAAAAAATTGACCAATTCACAGTTAGCCAAGCAGCACTGCAAGCTGCTTCTGGCTGTGTTCAAAGTGCCGGCTAGCAGGCACAGCTGTTCTGCTGTAACATCCAAAAATAGTAAAGTAAGCCTAGGCAACAGCATCAAACACATCTGCAGCCCAGCTATACTTGCTAACCACGCTATAAGACTTTTTTAAACTGACATTTAAGGATGCAGCTCTTCAAAATGCCAGCAGATATCCCAGTAACAAAAAAGGAAGTGAATGTTTTCCAAGGAGAGTAAGTGGGTTAGTCAGAGGGTGTGAGGCATTCAAACCGACCGTCTGAGCTGTTCTGGCCTGAAGAGATTTTTAGGGAAGTGCACTCCGTGTTTTTTGACTTAGTAGTGCTCTCTGAAATTCACACAAACAAGGTCATCTTTTGAAGGACTTTACTGAAAAGCCTTTTACTGGGAAATATGTAATGACAACTCGGAAGGTTAAAAAAATAACACCATATATCATTTACAGTGAGTGCAAAAATGTGTTGTTTATTCATGCTTCTTTAGCCCCACAAATTGCCGTCAAAATATTCTATACACTTTTATATTTGGTTATTTGCCTGTTAAGTTTTCACACTATTTTCTATCTCATTTTCTCTGCGTTGCATATAGGATGTTAGCGTTTATTCCATAACAATGTGGAGCAATTGGCAATCACAACATTTCATTTTGCCATGCTTCCGTTTGTCGTATCAGTTTTTCTTGCCAAAAGAACTCTTACTCTGTTTCCATTGCAAGCATCTGTCCTGGTTCGGCTGGCATAGAGTTCATTTTCTTCCTAGTAGCTGGTATAGTGTTGTGTTTAGGGTTCAGTATGAGAAGAATGTTGATAACACACTGATGTTTTCAGTTGTTGCTAAGTAATGTTTAGTCTAAAGTCAAGGATTTTTCAGCTTCTCATGCCCAGCCAGCAACAAGGCTGGAGGGGCACAAGGAGTTGGGAGGGGACACAGCCAGGACAGCTGACCCAAACTGGCCAAAGGGGTATTCCATACCATGTAGCATCACACCCAGTACCTAAACTGGGGGGGGTGGGGTGCAGATCGCTGCTCAGGAACCAACTGGGCATCGGTTGGCGAGTGGCAAGCAATTGCATTGTGCATCACTTGTTCTGTATATTCCAATTCTTTTATTACTACTGTCATCATTTCACTATCATTATCACTATTATTTTCTTCCTTTCTGTCCTATTAAACTGTCTTTATCTCAGCCCACGAGTTTTATTTTCTTTCGATTCTCTCCCCCATCCCACTGGGTGGGGGGGAAGTGAGTGAGCAGCTGCGTGGTGCTTAGTTGTTGGCTGGGGTTAAACCACGACAACATCTTAGGTACGTATTTATAAGAGTTGCTTAGTGCATGAGAGCTTTACCTTCACTAAAAGTACAGAACGAAGTCTTCTAGCACAAAAAAAAAAAAAAAAAAAAGAGAAAAGATCGAAATATTACTAACCAGTTCTGCTCTCGCAAACACTATCGGTAGCCCAAATGCTGAGACAACAATGCCTGTTGTAAGAAATATTGCTAGCTCCTTGCAGGCATTACTTGTAGCATCTGTGTCATCTACTAATCTTCTTGCTATGCAGTACGGGATAGGAGAAAGGATGTAAAAAAACAGAACAAACAGTGGCCAGTACTGGCTGAAAAAGAAAGAAGAAAAGTTAAAGTTAACTAGATTTACTTCCTGTTCTTCCTAAAATCAGTGCAAGGCATCTGCCCCACCCAGCATCCACATTTGGGAAAGACAAACACAAGCCCACAGAAAGGAAATCCTTTGCTTTGGAACAAGCTGACGTTAATCCAACAGACCATGTTTGTGAGCGGCTTCAGCTGACCTCAATGGCAGCAGCAGAGAGCTCACTAACAGGATATTCTTAAAGCAAGATTTCACTGAGCAAGCCTAAATCTAACGCCACTTCACAAGATGAGCTTAACTCTTAACTTTAACCTGTCAGCTTTACTTAAGAATTGCAGAGATACTTTTGTAGAGCCCTCACGTCGTTTCGCCCGTAAGCTTTCAGTGCACACACATGGAACACAGTATTGTCCTCAGCCAATACTCAGCCGCCGTGGGGCGCCGAGACTTTTTGGTTTTTAGATCTGAACACAACCAACAAAAACCTACAAAAATTATACCAGCATATTTGGCAATGTTTTCTGCTATTGCTTGCAGCTCGCCAGACTAGATTTCTCAGCCACACCAATGCAGCTGCACATGGTTTCAATAAAACCTTATTGCATTGTTTGGACGGGGCTGCACGATGATCTCCTTCCTAAGAGTTTGCTACCAGCCCTGGTTTCATAACAAAAGAAAGCTGGCATAAAAAAGGTAGTCATATATGTAGAGAACTGCAATTCACAAGCACTAATGGCACTGTCAACAGGATATTTGATATTCATTCAACATTAAATAGGTCGATTTAAATGATTTTCTGTAAAGTCAGCATTCACTCGCAAAGGGTCAAGGCCATACGCCTAACTTTGTGCGCTTTTGGTCTACGACGTCGTGTCTCCTGGAAACTAAGCGATGGGAATCAATACACCAAAAGTACCGAGAGCAGGTGCAGTCCCTCCAGACGCTGCACTGCCGAGTGCGGTACACGGCCAAGGGCCCACCTGGTGGTCACCGACAGCCCAGCTACCGCCACATAACCAGAGAAAATGCAAACGCTTCCCTGATAGCACACACTTGCTCTCTGCGTCAGGAGATGCTACCTGCTCATCGGCCACAGAGGGACAGTACTGCAGACGCCGTAGGACAGCGCATTCCTTAACAGCCTGGTAATTTCCCCGTTGTTACGGGGGCGGGGGGTGTTCGCTCTCGGGTGGTCTTTTTTTTTCCCGCCCCAACCTTTTGAAGCCAAAAAACCCGCCCCCACCCCCCAAACCCCCCCTACGCGCAGAGGACTTATCAGCCCGCCACGATGAAAGCCAAACGATCCCCGGAGCCGCAGGGGTGCGAAGAACAGGAGGAGGGCGGGCGTTACTTGTACTGGGGAAGGGCACATCCCAGCATCAGGAACATCAGGCCGACCGCTCCCCCGAAGGACAGGCTGATCAAGGCTGCAAGGAGAACACAAACCGGCCGCGGCTCCAACGCGCTTACTTGTACTGGGGAAGGGCACATCCCAGCATCAGGAACATCAGGCCGACCGCTCCCCCGAAGGACAGGCTGATCAAGGCTGCAAGGAGAACACAAACCGGCCGCGGCTCCAACGCGCTGCCCGCAACGCCCGCCGCGGCCTGCGGGTTCCAGGCG
>VYZV01027774.1:5765-21023 GCA_013401275.1 Pandion haliaetus | reverse complement strand
TGTGTGGCGAGCTGACTCAACCCCCATCCCCTGTTCCCCTGCGCCGCCGGGGGGAGGAGGTAGAAAGCACCAGGAATGGAGCTGAGCCGGGAAGGCGGGAGGGGTGGGGGGGAAGGTGTTCTGAGGTTTGGTTTCCCTTCCTAACACCCTTGTGTTTTGTTTTTATTTTGATTTGTAGTAAATTCAATTGCTTTTGTTTCTTCCCCAAGTTGAGCCTGTCTTTTGCCCGTGACCATAAGTGGGGAGTGATCCCTCCCAGTCCTTGTCTTGACCCACGAGCCTGCCTTTGGATTTTCTCCTCATCCCAACGTGGCCAGGGGTGGGGGTGGGGAGTGAGCGAGCGGCTTCGTGGTGCTTTGTTACCAACTGAGCTGACCTGAAACCACGACACAGTTTTTCTTTGTTTGTTTTGTATTAAGCAGGTAAAAGATACATGTATTGCCCTTAACTAAATGTTCCGCATCAAACCCCAAGAAGCTTTTTTTTTTTCTCCTCCAAGTTTTATGGCCTGCATTATGCTCATGACAGTTAAATCCTACAGATAATTTAAACATTAAATTCAGAACAGGTTTCTAGAAAATACCACAGTGCATTGTTGAAATTACTCCAAAACACTCAGAATTTAATGGAGGGTTGTATTTCCACTACAGAACTCCAAGACCGATTTAAAATTACAACAGAAGATTATTACTCTTATTAAATGCTGTAGTGGTTCCCTACAAGCAGAAGAATGTGTGAAAAAAGTCTGCCTCGATATACTAGCAGACTTTTTTGCAGTGTCTGTGGGTGGTATTGAGATATTGGTATCTTTAACAGCTATTGATCACCTGCTGTTTTACTTCAGAGAATGTAGCCTCACTGGAGGCTTCTTTCTACATCTCTATTTGAGCAAGTACAGTTACAGCTGCTCAAAATCATGCAAGTTACTTTCATTTTTTCTTTCATTTTCATTTAATAAACTGTGGAAGATCCACAAATGAATCAGCCTTTTTGAAAACAGTCTAGAACTGTACATTGGAAATGTACCCTTTGACAAAATAAATCACGCAAGCAGACATATGCAAAACTCTACGTCATTTTTTGATTGCAAAATACCCAGATCTGCCTTTTGTCTAGAACTTCAGGAGCAGATATATCAACCTACACATGCAAGTTTATCCTTATACAGCAGTAGCTTGCTTTTCAAGTCAAGTTAAAGCTGTAATTCCTGAGCAGACCTACATTTATTCACCACAGAAACTTAATTTATGCACTGAATAAAGTGGAAGTCTGATATGAAAAGGAATGAGACTAATTACTCTGATGTATCCGTGTTAGGCAGCAGCACTTACATAAAATTGATCAGACTCTATGGCTTGAGAATATCTACACAATTGCTTTAACAGGCTAAAGGTTTGATCTAGCATGTGTGTATTTTTGTCTAAAGCAAGTTAGAAGTAAAGTACAGCTGTTTAATCATTTTCGTAACTAAACTCTGATCACTACACAGAATATGTAGCAAAATTAATGAAAATAATAAAAATAGATGCAAACTAAAACCCAGAAATTATTAATCTTGTCTTAGCTGTGATTAATTGTTCTAATATTTAATTATATTTTTTTCACTTCAAGACTGAGTGCATCCTGTGTCTTGTTTATGCTTTTCATTTCAAGATTGAGTACATCCTGTATCTTGTTTATGCTTTTGTCATAAGGTTGAAAGCTACCACAGGCTGGGATGGATATATGTTCCATATGCACACAGAGTGATTAAGCCCCCACTCAACCTTGCTTTGATCAACTGAATAGGTTGAGCTCTTTAATCTTCACTTCATAAGCCTTGTCTAACAACCTCTGGATCATTCGAGCTCCTCCTTTGAACTCCTTCCAAGATTCCAAACATCCTTTTGAAAGTATTTATCTGATAATAAGATATTCTAGGAAAAGTGGTACCAATACAGTGGAGTGTACCCCCATTTTCAGTTGATATTGCCTTTTAATCCAGCATTTTTTGTTACACCTTAGCACTAAGAGTTCATGTTGAAGTCATTATCTATCCACAATAGCCTCTATATCCTAATATTCTATTATGACCAAAGAGTGAAAAACACTATTTTGAAATAAGTACATTTGTTGTGGTTTAACCCCAGCTGGCAACTAAGCAAAAGCAGTACAACATTGTTTTTGGGAATCTTGCCTGAAAAGGTAAGAACCATAGTATTTATTTCTCCCCTTCCCTCCTACACTTCCTCTTCATTCAGTACATGAGTAACTTTTTATTAACAATAGTTAATAATCTTAAGTTATTTTTATGGGTAACATATATTTAAATAAAGACTGTCTTACTCAACAGACTGCTCTGGTGTAAGGTAATGCCACAGCAGTTACTATACACAAATCATTAAGTAAAATCATAACCCTGTAAAAATTATGATCCATTTACACATACAGAGAAAGCAAGCATCTGGTTAAAAACAGTCTGTTGCATTATTTAAAAAAACTCCACCTTTCAGTCAACAATAAAGGAAGAGAATTAAAAAAACCCCAACAAAATACCCAAACTAAGAAAACTCACACAGATATTACACGACTTTAAGATGGAGGCTAAAAAAATGCTTGGTCAAGTCATTCTTGTTTGATGATAACATGTCTTGTTAGGAAACATCAAGATGTTACCCACAGCAAGCATCTTACCTGTTTGCGCATGACATCTGTAGCTTGCATGATATAGCGAGGAGGTAGCCCATGGCTCCGAGCCAGAATGATCGCCTGCTCCAGGGTAACACTCAGAGTGCAGCTGCGATGGAAGACAGAAGTCAGCTAGCTGCTAGCAGTGATTTCCTTAAAATAATTGCTTTTAGATCAATTATCTTTTTTTAAAAAAGTTACAAATAAAAAGATTACATAGTAGACCTGCCCCCTATCCCTCCCCACCCATGTGGGCATTAGCCTGAACATGAAAATGTTTAAGTAGAAAGATTTTGAGCATAACAAGTGTTTGTGCTGACTTATAACCAAATGCATTTGCCTTGTTTTGCTGTTGTGTTTTTTTTAAAAAAAAAAAAAAAGAACAAAACCAATAAAAACCACAACCCAATTATAGCTTGGCAAGTGCATGAGAGAGTGACAAGTCAACGAGAAGAATTTTTTGTAAATATATAAATCCCTTTTTCCAGGTGGTTTCTGCACACGTTATCTCTCACCCACCAGACCCTAGCTTTGGTACCAGGATCCTGACCTCTTGCCATTAACTTAGCTTGGCTATTCTCATGCCACACTAGTCCAGTTCAGTCCAAAATTAAGAGACATTTAGCCCTTTCAAAAAAGTAAATAGAGCATTCCTTCAAATAAACTGTCCTCTCCTACTTTGCCAATCTTTTTCAAGTAAACACTTGAGGGCGAAAACTGATCATGGTACCACATCCTAATGAAAAGGCTGTAATTGCTTTGTCAGAGCAACCAGGAAAGTTTCAGAACTAAAGATCTTGCTGTAGGAAAACCTGTCATCAAAGCAGACAAGAAGTAGTAGGGAAAGTCATTTTGGACATGCCATCCGATTTTAGTTGTCATGGTGAGGACAAGGATGAATAGTTGGTTTCCTATATAATCAAGACCAAAGCTGTAGAAGACTCACAGATAAAGGCAACAAAACTGAATAGAAACAGGTACTTTTCGGACGGCATAACATGTTTGAGGGCTGCTATCATTCAAGAGGTGAGAGTGGCTCTATTCTGCACCAGCAAGCTGCTTGATGATTTTTCTGTTCACAGCCAAAGTACTGCAATAATCAAATCTCTTCAACCAGAAAGATGAGGTGTACAGAAAATGATCCTACCTCAGCAGAACCTAACAAAAGCTGCATATTTCAAATTCAAATAATAAAACTAAGACACATGGTTAAAATATACTTTTGAGTAGCCTTTTGACAAAATCCTGATCAAAAGATTCTGCACAGTTTATATTATGCACACAGAACAGACAATATGTTTCAATCAAACACTCATCTTGCTGAGCAGAAGATCTGTAGGAGGAAGAATGTGTCTGCACTTATTTTCTTACTGAACCCCCCCGCCAACACATTTTAAATACCGCTTAAGTAAATTTATGGACTGTAAAAACTTTCACAGTAGTGAGTGTAGAAGATACTAAATTTGATCTGTAGCTTTATTAACGGCCTTTCATTAAAAATTTAAGCTAAGTGATTTTCCTCGGTAATGAAATAATTTTTATTCCCCAGTTTCTTGTACGCACTGACCTCAGAGTTAACTTGAAGCAAAAATCTATTGATCTTTTGTGTTGTATGTTTGATTAAGTTGCAAAATAGCTAAATATTAGACTAGAAATTATAAGCACTGTTTTCATCGTCTTTGAAATGTGAAATATTGCCTAAATAAAGTACATGCTCATAATATTTGCCAGCACCAAAATCTAAACATCTAACCATCAAGACCAGACTGCAAAGGAAGCTTTGTCCCATTGACAATGGGGGAAAAGCAAATGTATCTGAAATCTAATTTAACAGGTGTAATCTAAGCCAGAGAAAAAGGGTAAAAAGTCTCTCTGTAGGTATAATAGAGGTTAATGGGCTCACAGTACAGCTTTCAACCAACCAGTTACGGAGCCAATTTTCCCATAAATCCCATCTTCCTGGAACCCAAGAGACTGAAAGAACAGAAAAATCATATTCTGCATGTGCAATATCAAAACTAACAAAAGAACCTCCTAAATGATGATCAGCTTGAAGAATTAGGTGTAAACACTAATCTTGTGATTGGAAAAGTCTGCCAAACTGCTCGCTGTCCAAAACCGATGAAATGGCTGGTGATCATGGACATTATGAGCCATCTACATTTTGACAGTACCAACCGTGATTCAGAAGTAAGGTTGCCAAGTGTGTAGATAAAGACAAACTAGAGTGGAAAATGCAGAGGCAATGAGTAAAATAGCATAATGAAGATTTCTTTAATGGGCTACTATGGAGGTAGACAACAACTACAGTACAGTCCTGAAGCATATAGGCTAAAATTGAAGATCTCGCCTCAAGCCAAAAAAGAATACTAATTCTAAGGGTAATATTTTTAACATATCCTAGGAAATTAGTAGTGAAGACACTCAAGATGACAGCAGCAATGACATTAACTATTATCACACCTCTTTAATAAAACATTTTACATTCGAGGTGAAGTCCTACAGTAATGCTGATTAGATACATCCACTGTTTCTTTTAAAAAACATTCTTACTCATTAACGTATGTTAAAAAATATTAAAATAGCATCAGTGGCATGATAGCATTTCAATATACCATTTCATTAGAGGTGCAAATCAGTATCGCTAGATTCTGTGTTTCTCTTAAGGCATGTAAAAGGTCTGATGAATGGCAAAATTAAATATAAATTATTGGTTATGGCTTTTATCATGTGATTATGAAATAATTACTACTTTCTAAATATAAAAACCAACACCACTCAAATTGCTTCATTTTGGTTGAATACTGAATCAATGAGATGGCATCCTCTAATAAAACTGATCATATAAACCTTCCGTGGTGCTATGCTGAACTGGCTCACTAGTAAACATGTATCTAGATGCTGCTGCTCTCTCCCAGCTCTTCAAATATAGTTTTTGAATTACTACATATCCATTATCACAAATCAAACTGCCCTGGAAATCAGCTGTGAAGGAAACAAATGCACACACAAAACATCAGATGGTAACATGGAAAAGTCATAACTGGGAGTACCTCAGCAATAGGGCTGCCAAGCACAGAGAGATCAAGCAAATGCAAATTTAAACCAATACAACTTGTACACTTTTACAAAACAATATGAAAGCTGGGAATTCCTCCTATGGTAAGACTGTTCTGGTGGTCTGAGCAAGGCTCAATAACAAGGATTGTCAGCAAACATGTGCAATATGTAATAATCTACCCTTCTCCTCCATTTTGAGAGCTGATAAGCAGATGGTATTAAAGTTTACAAAGCAATTTGGAAGCAGCTCTGACCACTGAAAGTATCTGGTCGTTTGGATGCAATCAGTCCAGATAAACTAAACAAGGAAAATATTAGGGGAAAAACTCCTTCCGTGCTCTCATAACATTCTGTTATGGGAAGCATAATTCCCAAATCCATATATTTTACAGCATAAACAAATAAAAATCTGTTCTCACTCCCTCTCTTTTTCTCTCATCCCTTCTTTTATGCCAGAAAAACAAAAGACACAAATCCATCATCTCAGAATTTATGTCAGTTAGAATCACAAATTACCTGCCTTGACAGATTACAGCAGCAAGGCAGCACAGACATTTGGCTTTCCCAGAACAACTGGGCTGAGAATTCCTCATNCCAGTCTCCCACCAGTCATGACAGTATTGATGTGAAGATTAAATACACACTTTCAAACATCTTCTGTATCAGACCATCCTGAACAAAAGAGGTTAAATCATTTTCTATCACCAATAGTCCATTTGTTTCTGACTGGATGTGAGTTATACTAAAAGGGCTGCAAATTGGCTACATACATCTACACTGAAAAATAGAGTTGTAGAAGAGGAAAACAGATTGAAATTTTCTAAGAAATGGATTATTTCGTGACAGCTTGTTTAATGTCACCTGAAAGGAAAAATAATCTGAGTTCATGTACACTACCTACAGAGCTGCCACTTAGCAAACTGTGTATCTATGTTACCAGAGTAAAAAGAATCTAAATCATTCAGTTCATTCTCAGGTTTCAATTAGGATTCCAGCCATCCTACATCCAAAGATACATCAAAACATCCCTTAGAAAAATGCCCTGAATAGAAAAGATTAGGTGAAACAAATTGGTTTAGTAGTTACCACAGTCAGAGATGTCAAAATTAATTACGGTCTGGCTATGTGAATAGGAAAAAAATATGAAAAGGATGCATGTATGCTTAGTCTAATTAAAATCTAAAGCTTCTACTCAACATGTAATTTAATGCCAATGTTACTATTTCAATTACTTTTCTTTCCATATATCATAAGCTAATCATACCTGCATTTGACCACCTTTTAAACCAATTAAATATGAAGTACTCATTTGTTTCTGCTGTCATTTAACTTAATGCTTATAGAGCAGCTATTATGTCAGTGTATGCAGCACTTAAAAACTTAGTACTAAAGTAAGTCACTTTGGGGTAAACATTTTTGGGGGTATTTCTCTATAATTACTAGTGGTGGCTGGGTAGTATGTATTCATTCCAATAAGTAACACAAAGAAGAAAATAAGCCATCATAAGCCTAAAAAGAAAGGAAAATGTTGTCCAGGACTATAAGAAATAAGCATAAAAAGTATAGACAGGCCTAACTCAAGACTCTCCCACGATATCTAACCTGTTCTCATTGTGAAATATGTCTCCATGCAAGTAAAACTGAAGTTTGTATTCTCTGTGCCCATATACTGAAACTTTGCTGAACAGAATTTCATCTTGCAGAGAGAGGGAAGCTGGGCCTGTCAATAGGTATTAGAGAGAAAATGAGCAAGAAGTTTGTACATTAAACTACAATATTGTATTTTACAATTACAATAAATCTCCCCAGGAGTTCAGGACTTAGGTTCAGTCCCTTTGTGAAGCCAAGCTGTTCCCAGTGTGGAAAGACCACTGCTTTAAAATCAGCCTTGGACTGAGCCCATCCACTGAAGGTCAGTCCAAAACTTGTGGTATTTTTGCCAACATACAGAAAGCCATTACTCTGCAAGTGAAATACATTTATTCCATTATGATGGTTCAGTAATCATAGTCAATGCTTCAAAAAGTAAATGTGGAAGATATTACTAACACCACACAGAAACTGATAGTCCACAGTTAAGGGGACTCCTGCCCTTTATCCATTAAGCATCAGCATGCACAGGTTTCCTTCACAAGAGGCACCACTGTGATTATGTAGTTGTGCAAACCTCAAAATACATATATCCCAACTCCCTTATCAGGATAACCAGCTCTACCAGGTATTTTCAAACACAATCTACCAACAGATTTCTGACTTGCTGAAGTAGATGGCATGAACTTATCAAGCTAGAGAATCAGTCCTGGGAGGTAAGTATATATTAGCCATATTTCAGACCTAACCTTGGTTAATGACTTCTTTTGTAGTTTATAAATATAGTTTTAATCAGGTTTATTACATTCAATATTAGTAATTTTTAATCCTGAAGCATGAAATATGCAGTAGGTAATAAAGATTTTTTTCTGTAGTTTATTTGGAAGATTACTATAATCCAATCTATTTCCAAAAATAAAATATGACTATCTTTTTTAAAACAGAGAGCTTTTCAAAGAATAATGAAAAGAAAGAAAAAAAAAGGATGACTTTTCACCATGTATCTTCTGTCAGTGTTAAAAAACTGCACAGTTATTCCTGTAAGATCTTGCCACCTTTAATCAACTGCAAATGCTGCAAGGAGGCACTTCCACCATTAAATATTCTTTGTTTGATGAGAAGAACAGCATTTCCAAAAGATTCAAAGTATCCCATGCCTTTTGTTTGTTCATTCTCAGTCATATTTGCAAAAACAAACAAAAAAATCTAAAGTCGGCTGAAAACCCAGCTTCACCCATTATCTCTTGTTCTGTGCAGAAAATCTTTCACATTTAAGGCTTCTTCCCATGTAAGCAGGCAAGTAAATCTGCTGGAAAACTCCAATTTACTTCCTGTCTTGTAATAGTTCAGGTTATTCACCTGACTCTCTTCCAACTCAAAAATTAAAGAAGATTTGGGTAAGTTTTTAATTTTAGATTATTCAAGTGGATCTATTTATTTCTGTTGTAATATAGCAGTTTTTGTAAGGAAGAATCAGATTCTTCCAAAGACCTGGACTGCAAATAAGGCAATACTGCAGGAACTGAAGTGAGAGAGGATGACTCTACAGAGCACAGTAGTCGAGTTCTGTGTCAACCCTGCTACTAAATGTCCATAATGTTAAAAGAAATCCAAATAGAAAAAAAAGAACACCTTGAAATCCGTACTACCAACAACTTAGATCCATCTTATCTGTCTCAGTGCATTTTATGCACTTCTCTGCATTTTCAGACTGCATTTTAAATGAAATAGCCTCAGAATTTAAAACCTGCAAGATAACTCTAAGACTATAGTCCTTCACATGTGTTAGAGATAACAAAGCAAAAATGTACCAGATTGCCTATGAGCAGCAAATATAGATCAAAATGATCATCACTGTGGAAACAACCTATTTGTGCTAAATGTCTTGTTTATTTTGCCTTAAGATAAATTCTTACATATTTCACAATTATGTAACTGTTTTCAAATAGTAACCAGCACAGAATGAAATACTCTACTATCCTGAATTATTTTATGAAAAGCTTGTTTATGCCTCAGTAGGCATCACAAAAATACACTAACTGTAGACAGACATAACAAAACTGCCATTTAAAAAGTAGAAGGGAATCTTGACTAAATGGGAAGGTAGCAGGACTAAGAGCATAGTTTAGACCAGAAGGCTGGAGAGGAGCAAGGATGTTTTTCAGCCTGTGCTGACCTGCCTCCTGAAAGTAGTCCCGTTGATCCCAGAAAGCCTTCTTACTGTGGAGCTAATAGCCAGCCTAAATACAGCTGCAAAACTTCAAGGAGACTTTTTTTTTTAGCACACAGTCATTGAGCTGAAAACTGAATTCCTACAGAAAAAATTCTAAAATAATCTAAAAGGAAGAATTCCTACGATAGAATGACTGAAATATAAATTCAGAGTACCTATTTTTCACCTTGTTTCATTTGATACACAGAAAGGCAGCTGGCCTTGACAGACAGCTTATGGTGTTACACTGCTTTCCTATGTGGAAGATGGAGCAGGTTTAGCTGGATTGCAGGAGCTGTGCCAGCTACAGGAGACAGCATAATCAAGCCTTGGCAAACCCTGCCTCATCATTCAGCTGAGTGTCTGCCAGCCAGAACCCCACTGCTTGAAGGATGGTAACACTAAGGAGAGACTTTCTGGAGGGGAAATTAAAATTCAGAAAAGTAAGTTAGACAGTGATTTTTCTGGGGTTCATCAAGATTACAAAAGACTTCTTTTCTCTTGATCCTCCAAGAAACGCAAAATTTTAAATAAACTTGAGATTTGTTTCATTTGGATGCTTTAAATTATTCCTTTGAGCCTGTAAGGCCTACGGTCCCTGAATAGACTTCCACAGCTGCTGCACCTAATTTCATTTTGGCATGGAAAAGGGCTAGGACATGTCTGTGCAGTGCAGTCTTGCTCTTCTCCCTGAAGCAGGAGCTAGCATCACGATTCAATAAAATTTAAAAGTGCCTTTCACCACCTACATTTATACAGAGTGATTGCAACTTCAAACAGAATGAATATAGGTAAAGAAAGCAGAGCATTGTTTACAGGGTGACAGCTGATTGGCAGGCAGAAATATAATTACAGATAATAAAAAAAGGGAAAATAGAACTGCAAACTATTGATTTCTTGGACTAATTTAGAGCTCAGTTCCTGATGTCGATCAACAAGGCATGTTCGCTTATGATAATCCAAGGGGACTTTGTAGTATTCACATGTCACTTAGTGAAGGTTAAAGTTACTTATTTTTCCCCATCCTTGTTTTTCTGGTGATTGAAATATATTTGAAAAGAACTGCTGTCTGAAATAGATAGAGGATTTCAGGCTCTAATGTAAATTGGTAAACATATTGTCATAATAAAAATCAAAGCAAAGCAATCACCAGCAATTCAAAATCCTCAGCATTATCTTGGATATAGTGATGAAAATATGAACTCTGTCAAGCTGGTTTAGCCTAGTGCAGTGTAAAAAGCAATTTAATATGGATCACAGAGAAGTCAGAAACCAAGACACTGCTGATCCAGAGATCAGCAATTACTGTCAAAGCAGACAAAGCTGCTGTTTCATAGTTCCTGGCCTCTTCTGCATAGGACTGCCACCCAGTGCCTCCCTCCCAAGCTACCTGGGATTCACTTCTGGTTAGAAGGCGGGGTGGCAGAACCCCTCCTCCCACCCCCTGTCAATCCATGACACCTAAGTTGAGAAAACATAGAAAGGGCTTTCCAGTCAGTTCAGTATGAGACATAATTCAAGAGAGGGAAGTCTCATATATATTTTGTTTAAAGTCTATTAAATACATCTAAATTCTGACAGATTAATGGTTTGCTCAGTTCCCACTCCCCATAAACAAAAGAGAGATGCTGACCATCAGAGCACCCTGTACTCTTCCACAGTCTTAGATGTTCTCTCCCATTTGAGACCAATCACAGAAATTAGGCTAAAATTAGGGTTTTTTTTTTAAAGAAAGCGTACAAGAACCTTGCTCTGAGTTGATTATTCTTCATTTTTAAGCTGGCAAGACTGAGAAGTGAAGAATATACTTTCAAAGTTATCTTTCCCCCATCTGCTTGCCTAGTAGCATCTGTAGATAATACCAGTTTTCAACTCATTTAATATCCGTAGCATAGTGTTAAAAAAGTCCTTCGTCTGGGCCTACAAAATGTGGATTTCTGCAGCTGATTGCAATCAAACACTTCACAGCATTTAGTTTCTAAGAAGGCCAGATACACTACTGAATACAACCAGAGATAAATACGCTCTTTTACTGAAAATCAGTAGCTTGAACACTAAAGAACTAACTTGCAACTTAAAGAGCACTATTTTGCGAGATTATCTGCCCTGATTAAATAATATTCCAACAAAGAGAAGAATTAAGCCTTCAAGATTGCAGGCAACAAGCAAAATTATCTATGTCTACAGGACTCTCACATCCAACATCTCAGTCTTCCCTCTTCTGTCCTCCTCACAGGATTTCATGGTGCTGCAAGACAGTTTCACTCTGCAGAGCAGTAAGGGGAGTAGGTTCACAAAACCAAAGCAGAATTTAGCAGTAGAAACATCAGGGAAAAAAATTCACCCAGCAGGCCTACTAGCTGGAGACGAAACAGGCTCTCTATCTGGGCAAAGGCAATTTCAGAATGCCAAAAAGCAGAGCCTACTTAGTGCTGGATTGTAGAGATGTGGCCTAGGGAGGCCAGAAAGAGAAAACAGCACACGAGGGGACTATATATGACTTAAAATTCAAGGAAAAACTTCTCCATCCATACAGTTTTACGCACAACAGCAACTTCAGGAAACTGTTGTTAAAAAATACTTCCTCAACTTTTACCACTTCAAAAAATAATAGCACAAGAATCCCTTCTAGTCTCTAAAAACATGAGTTTTCTTCTGAACTTTTAGAAATTCAGGGCAAAAACTCTTTGAGTACATATAAAATTTCAAGTAATACATTCCTTTTTCCTGGACGGCTTATCTTAAAATGTCTCTGATAATGCCAAGAGTTGATGTTTCTTTCTCTGAACAGATGGTAGCCACAAAGGCAGTATTAAAGCACAACTGAAGTAACAGTATCTTGTACAAAAGCTCAGATGGACTCTCTAAAGCAGAAATAGTCATGCTTTAGAGAAAAGTGTTTTGTACCTTTACGTAAATAGGTGATCTTGAATCCTCTAACATCTACATGGAAACTCACACGTAACACACTTAAATCCCATTCCCATTGCTCGTAATATAGTCTTTAAATCCAATATGTTGGTTTTGTAGTATTTTGTGTTTTTTAAATATACTTAAGTATACGTTTAATAGTTTATACCTTTGAATCAGCCCTAGTTTTGAGCAGAAATTTGATGAGCAATTTATTTTCATCTAAGAACAGCTCACATTCAGAATCAAGCATACCACCTCTTATTCAGTCACCAAATTATTCTGAATAATTTGTGACCCACACACCATGGCGTAATAGTTTATTGGGATTATGAAAGTTGCTCTGACTTTATTCTTAAACTATAAGAATTTTTGGCAAAAATATACTGGCAAATTCAGAACATAATCCATGAAATCATGATGAAACCCAGAGGTACTCTTTTCAGCTTTATAAAAAAAATGGCAGAATTAAGCCCAGAGTCTTTTCTGATCACGTAAGACGTGAAACTGAAACCAAGATAAAGAGGCAGAGAAAAGCTGTATAGCTTCATGGCCTTCTGAAATGACAAATTCATGGCAATCCATGCTATATAGCATTTCCATTTTCATCTGATATAGTGACTAGTGTTAAATAATACAGCCTTATTCTGTTACTGCCTAAAATCAAGTACAGTATACAGCATATTAAATACACTTGTATCATTGATAGAGAGTAATACAAATAGTCTGTTGCAAACTCTGTTAAATGAAATGGCAAGCACTTTTTTAATACAACTTAATTGTGTTGGATACATACGGAGTTTTTCCTCATTTTCATGCCTGATAATCTGCATTGCAGCTATGTCGCTTTTTTTTTTTTTCCCCTCCTCAAAGTGCTTTTAAAGAAAGGACATTACTTAAAATGAGGAGAAAGTAATGCTCATACTAACACAACATACTGGTAACCAAGTCTGCTAAAATAAGAATTTGCGTAGATCGGAAACTAAGGAGCATACTTTTAACATATTGCTACCTGTAACCTACAGTCTGGAATTCTTATAAAAAGAGCAGATGTTTAGCATCAGATTCTTGGTTATGTTTGGTTTTTTTGCCCCTCTCCAATTGTAGTCTTTGCTTTTTTTGGTATAATGTACACAAAAATTGTAATCTGCCCAGCTGGAACATAAACATCTTGCTGCCTTTGATGAATATCATTAAGTACGAGACACCTCTGTCATGATGCTATTGTCATATATACACATATGTCTATTAAAACCTTTTAGCATTGATGACAAAGATCTGTTGATTATAGCTCAGTTCATTTTTTTGATGTTGTATTAATGACACCGATTGTTCTATGGGCTGAACTAGTTATCATAAGCACACCTGCAAAAATGTGTATCTCTTGTTTCGTTTTCTTTCATTGAAACAAGCTCTACTACAATTCCCCCTAGCTTGCAAAGCAAATCAAATTTCAGCATTTCTTGCCTGTACTAAGAGTTTAATATAGTATGTGTTATTCACCTAGGAAACCTTCCTTTTTCTGCTTTAGCAATTAAGATTTCTGCCTCTTTCTGACTTGAATGAGGAACAATCCATTACAACTGCACAAACCAAAATCATACTGCTCATTTCTGTCAAACACTGCAGATACAATTCTAGATTTTCACGACAAATCTTTCAAGTATATTAGATATTTAGTCCAAGATGTGAGATATTTAGTGTAAGACCTCTCTATAAATAAAAAGCAGCAGTCTCCAACCTGCAATGGCTGGATGACTGAAACAAAGGGAGGAAAAGAAATTGTCATACCGGTGAACTCCGCTGTTGCACATAATGATGTGACAAGCTCCAAGCCTGCTACAGAGTTCGGAAGACACTGAAAGCAATCCAACTCCAGACGCACTGCACGCAGTGTATGCACAGGCAGCGGTGCGCTTGGATCGGATAAAGGACCCTATCAGTCGGTAAAGTTCATCCAAGCAATTGAGAGGCCTCATCAGCTGCAAGAGAGGAAGAAAGAGAGATAATTAAATATTTGCTACTGAGAGCACATGAAATGCTTTTTTAGACTATGTCATCACAGATGCAGATGGAACAGCAGGGCTGGCTGAGAAAGCCAAAGCCAAATTCCACAACGTAAAAACAAAGATCACAGTCTTCTGTTACATGACCTATAACAATTTCTTCAAACTTTTAAATTCTTACCGTCGCTGACTGTTTCATTTCCAGTCCTGCCTACAGAAGTGTTTTTCACTTCAATAGACTGAATAGACTCATCAGTGCCATTTCCATTAATGGTATTGTAAAAGAAGGGGAGCCATGAAGAGGCAACCTACAACCTTACACATATACAGGAGGGATGCCAAGACTGGTTAATTGTCTCGCTGAGAAAATCAGCTTATAATTAAGACAACGCTGTCCTTTACTTATGCAAATGTCTAGTTCCTAATCCTTACTGACAACATGGAAAAATAAAAATGAACAGAAATGACAAAAACACACTAGAAAACAAGAACAGTTAACTTTGTAGCAGGACTTAAAATAAACTCAGCATTACCATACGGAAAATAAATGATCCACCTAGTAAAGAAGGCAGCTTCAAGTGGAAGGCTGCTCTAGAAGAGGAACCTTCCAAGAGTGGTCCAACAATGAAAAACATCATGTCATGGTGCTTTGTGTAAAGGAGACGTTCACAAGACAGTTTTACAGACCTCTGTTCTGGGTTTGTGTGGTGCGGTTTTCTTTGGTAGTGGGGGAGGGGGCTGCAGAGGTGGCTCCTTTAAGAAGCTGCTAGAAGATCCCGCGGCTCCAAAAAGTCGGACCCGCCTCTGGCCCAG
>VYZV01027773.1:244-10761 GCA_013401275.1 Pandion haliaetus | reverse complement strand
CCACGCCACACAAACCCATAACAATCCCCTTTCCCCTTTAACCTAGTCAGGTCAGGTTTGACCTGGGTCAGGTCTGCATTTTGGGCCCTTTGTCCCCCTCAGAGGGGAATCACCTGAGACGATTACACTCCTTTTCCTTTTTTCAGAGGCTGTCAGAAGGCATGGGGCTGACTGACTCAACCCAGGCAGCCCCCTGGATAGGCCTTGTCGTGGTTTCAGGTCAGCTCAGTCGGTAATAAAGCACCACGAAGCCGCTCACTCACCCCCCACCCCCTCACCTGGCCACGTTGGGATGAGGAGAAAATACAAAGGCAGGCTTGTGGGTCGAGACAAGGACTGGGAGGGATCATTCCCCACTTATGGTCACGGGCAAAAGACAGGCTCAACTTGGGGAAGAAACAAAATCAATTTAATTGACTACAAATCAAAACAGAAACAAAACACATGGGTATTAGGAAGGGAAACCAAACATCAGAACAACCTCCCCCCACCCCTCCCGCCTTCCCGGCTCAGTTCACTACCGATGCTGTCTACCTCCTCCCCCCGGTGGTGCAGGGGAATAGGGGGTGGGGGTTGAGTCAGCTCGCCACACATCGTCGTTGCCGCTTCTTTCCTCAGGGGGAAGATTCCTCTCTCGTTCCCTGCTCCAACGTGGTTCCTTTCCGCGGGCTGCAGTTCCTCACAAACTTCCCTGGTGCGGATCCTTTCCGCGGGCTTCAGTTCTTCCCGAACTCCCCTGGCGCGGGTCCTTTCCGCGGGCTGCTCTCCCGTCTCACACTGCTTCAGCGCGGTTTTTACCATGGGGTTACGGCCACCTTCGGGAGCTTCCGCTCCACCGTTCACCCCCCTGGGCTGCAGGGCCATCAGCCTCCTCAGGCTCCTCCTCCTCCCCCTCCACTTCCATGATTCCAGTGTCGGCAGCGATGTTCCTCTCAGGTTTCCCCCCCCCACTACCGGTTCCCCTTCTTAAATATGTTTCCCAGAGGCGCTACCACCGTCACTCCCCGCCTAGAGGCGGGTCCGACATTTTGGCGCGCGGGTCCGACATTTTGGGGCAGCGAATTCTTCCAGCAACTTCTTAAAGGGGCCGCCTCTGCAGCCCCCCTCCCCTGCCACCAAGGAAAACCGCGCCACACAAACCCATAACAGGCCTTCATGTACATTCTGATCTTCATTGGCCTGGCCCTCGAGTTCCAGAGCCCCATACCTGTTGTGGAGGGGCAACTGGGAAGGTGAGGGAGATCAGGAAGGTATTCGCCTGCCTCCCCGAGCAGAGACCTGTATCCATTCCTCTCCATCCCTTAGGTTCCCTCCTGCCTCCTGGTGGCAAAACGGCTGGGGATCCTTCGCTTCCTGTGGAACCTCCATCTGCTGCCTCTGCCTCAGGGATGGTAGGGTGTGGGTCCACCAATCTATCTCCGTCTCACACTCCCTGATGCTCCTCAACGTTTCCACTTCCTCCTTCAGTTCTGCCACCAGGCTGAGCAGATCATCCACCTGGTCAGACTGCACACAGGAGTTGTCCCTGTTGCCCTCCGGTACCAGTCACAGGCTCAGGCACTCCCTGCAGCCGGAGACCTGGACAGCTGCATGTTTGCTTGGGAGCTCAATCTGTGTCGCCACATTTTTCCTAGCAATGGCTTTCACCTGAGTGGCAACCATAGCTGGGTCTCCTGAGAGGATGATGCCCTCCTCTTGAGTAGCCTTCTCGAGCTGGGAAGAGGGGCTGCACCCTCCCTGCACGCCCTGCCTGTGCAAACTGCCACGCAAACTGCGCAGAAGAAGAAGGGGGGTGTGGGGAAGAGAAGGGGGGCAGGGATATCAGCAGAGGAGGAGCACGGTGCCCCGGGAGATGAAGGCTCCTCCCCCTTGGCTCCCAGTGTGGCTCCAGTGCTGTCCCGGCTTGTCGCCCGGCTGAGCGCTGCTGAAGGGGGTCGGCACCTAGGCCAGGCGCAGCTGGGAAGTTTCTGGCTTCAGGAAGCGAGCAGGCTGGGTGTGGGCCACAAGCTGGAAGGGGACCTGCCAGGAACGTCACAGAGTTCAAAGAGCAAATTGCTCCACGTGGAGGGGAACAACCCGAAGCACCAGGACAGGCTATGGTCACCCAGCTGGAAAGCAGCTTTGCAGAAAAAGTCATCGGGCTTGTGCTTAGATACCACGCTGGTCATGAGCCAGCAATGTGCCCTTGTGGCAAAGGCGGATAGTGGTATCCTGGGCTGCATTAGACAAAGTGTTGCCAGCGTGTCAAGGTGGTGTCAGCCCTAATGCATGTTCTTACCATCTTCATACAGCTCCAGGTGAGGGCTAATGGTTATGTTCCTGCATTACCTAGCTAATCGAGCTGTTGTTACTGTTTCACGTCTCACTCAGCCTGGAAGGATAGCCTGAAACTGGACATGGAAGAAGAATGAGACACATCTGTGTCATTGCTCAGTAGAGAGATATATGGCTGATGACATAGAGTAGGAACAGGTTTTTCTAGACCACGCTTAAATTTGGATACAATTAAGCATGTGGTGGAGTCCATGTAGTCCCCAGAACCAGAGTACTTGTATGCCATCTGTAGTGCCTGGTCATGCAATGGCTGCCAAGTTCACATGGGAAAGTCCTTGAAAAGGAATTGAATATCATCTCTCTTGCGATTGCAGCATACATGCCCTTAATTCCTCATATACTCCAGTTAAGCATTACAGCTAGCAATTCACTCTGAGTATGCAAAACATAGCACAAGGTGAGAGGTGGCTGGAGTGCTACGACTGGGAGGGGGAACCCTCTAGGGACTGTCCCTCTGGACAGTCAAATTCTGAAAGCCTGCTCACAACTGGTCAGTCCGCGTGGCAATGCAAATCCACACATTGGCATCTGCAGTGGTCAGACTGCAAACAGCTGCTGAAGCAGCAATGGACAGTGCGTAGACCATGAGATGCTGGGCTGGCAGGGGTGCATGCCAGAGCACGTGGCCTAAATAATAGTACAGAGCCTCCTTACATCATTGTATGCAACTGGCTGCTATGAAACAAGAATGGCCAAGTTGTGAAAGTCACAACTGCCCCATATCTCCAGGATTTGGAAAATACCAGCCATATCTGTAGGACATGCCCTGCTAGGCCAAGTCTTTCTGCGAACACAACTGCAATACCAGGAGGCCAAGGGACTGATAAGCCTCCGTTGGCACACAGTACCGGTGAGCAATTTTCCTCCGCAGGACACTGGCATGAAGACTTTTGGAGCATGCATTAATTATTCCATGGGTAGACCCCTTGACATCTACTTCTACCATTGACATTGAAGGCCGTTGGGAATGGGCTGTGGCTATACGGGTGTCTTCTCATAAACAGCCACAGTAATCTGCACACCCTGAGCTTCTTTTGTCCTCTGCACAGCTGCAGACACATATCTTAAAAGCCCTACAGGGTGTATTAACAACACACGCAATGGGAAAACTGCTCTTGTAGTCTACCAGCAGTCCATGAACCTCATTGTAATGTTTGTCTAGAGGTAGTGGGACTTCACACACATTATGCACAGTGACCTCGTGTGACCATGACAGAACCATCACGTATTGAGAGCATAGTACCGTTAATAGAATAATAGAACCATTAGAATCATAAGAGTATCTCCAGTTGGAAGAGACACATAAGGATCATTGAGTCCAACAACCTGCTCCTCACAGGACTACCTAAAACTGAACCATATGACCAAGAGCATTGTTGTGCTGGTTTTGGCTGGGATAGAGTTAATTTTCTTCATAGTAGCTACTATAGGACTATGTTCTGAATTTGTGCTGAAAACAGTGTTGCTAATTCAGGGATGTTTTTGTTATTGCTGAGCAGTGCTTACACAGAGTCAAGGCCTTTTCTGTTCCTCGTACAGCCCCACCAGCAAGTAGGCTGGGGGGTGAACGAAAAGCTGGGAGGAGACACAGCCAGGACAGCTGACCACAACTGACCAAAGGAATGTTCCATACCATATGATATCATGTTCAGCATCTAAAGCTGGGGGAAAAAGGAGGTGGGCAGACATTCGGAGGGATGGTGTTTGTCTTCACAAGTAACCGTTATGCATGATGGAGCCCTGATTTCCTGGAGCTGGCTGAAGAGCCGCCTGCCAATGCGAAGCGGTGAATGAATTCCTTATTTTGCTTTGCTTGCATGCACGGCTTTTGCTTTACCTATGAAACTGTCTTGATCTCAACCCATAAGTTTTCTCAGATTTACTCTTCCAATTCTCTCCCATATCCTGCCATGGGGGGGAGTGAGCGAGCAGCTGTGTGGTGCTTAGTTGCTGGCTGGGGTTAAACCACAACAATCATCCAGATGCTCCTTGAACTTTGACAGCTTTGGTGCCCTGGCCACTTCCCTTGGGGGCCTGTTCCAGTGACTGACCACCCTCTCAGTGAAGAATCTTTTCCTAATGTCCAATCCGAACTTCCCCTGACACGGCTTCTTTGCATTTCCTCATGTGCTATTGGTGGTCAACAGAAAGAGATCAGCACCTCCCTTTCCACTGTGCCCCTTGCGGAAGTTGTAGACTGTGATGAGGTCACCCCTCAGCCTTCTCTTCACCAAGCTGAACAAACCAAGTGACCTCAGCCGCTCCTTGTAAGTCTTGCCCTCAAGGCCTTTCACCCTGGCAGGCACCCGCAGAGCTGCAGGGCGCTTCCTTCCACATCGCCTTACGCATCATCTTGTTGTGCATAAGGGAGAAGGAAAGCAACAGAAGTTGGCACATCTGTCCCTCCAACCCTTGGCAGGTGGATCCCTGCATCTGCTCAGGGACATGCTCTTTTAGGGACTCTCTTCTACCATCCCTTCCCCAGCTTTGCTCACCCCGCAGATGCCCTCTCAGAGAAAACATGAGGGGTTGCGCAGGGAGAGGACGGGTTGCTCCACACAACCAGTCTTGGCTGTTGTCACTCCTGCACTCATCCAACCCAAAGAAAGCCTGCTCCACTAGTGCAACTAATCCCCTCAAGGCTGTCATGGCCAGAGGAAGGGGGACTCCTTTGTACAAACCCCAGCTCCACCACTGCCTCCTCCTCACAGCACACCTGGGAAAGCAAAGGAGTTAATGTCTCTTAGGCCTTTGCAGGCCTCACTAGTGAAGAAACATTTGCAGCTAAACTGTCTTTCTCTCAACCCACGTGTTCTCTTCCTTCTCCCCTCTGATTCTTTCCCCCATCCTGCTGAGGGGGCTGTGAAAAAGAAGCTGTGTGGGGCTTAGCTGCCTACCAGGGCTTACCCTCAACAGTCCTTTTTGGTGCCCAACGTGAGGCATGAGGGTTTTTGACATAACATGTTTCATGGGCCGAAGTTATAGCTGTTACAGCTGCTTACTTATGAATTTGCAGGCTCCTGTGCTTGCCAGGGGCTTGCTTGCTTTGCTTCATGTTAGACTCGAGTGCCTGCATTTTGCTTTTGCTGTTTGCTCTAGTGCTTGTTATGTCACACTGCTGTGCCCAGGAAGACTCTGCCAACAGCAATGGCCATGCACCCAAGCTGGCAGATGGCCAGAACGTTGCTGCTGTTCCTGTGCTGCTGTACTGGACCTGCAGGAATTCCAGTGTGAGCTTGAGTGGCAGGGAATGTCACCTGTGGGTAAGGCCATGCCAAAACATGTACACCCCTCAAGAGACTGTGGCTTGTGTTTAAGGCCATGCCAGAGAAGGTTCTCCCCTGAATGGACTGTGGTCCATGGATAAGGCCACGCTGGAGCAGCATGTCACGGTCCATTCGTATCTCCCAAATTGACAGGACTGTAAATTATGTATCCTGTCAATTAGACTTTGTTTTATGAGCCCATTAGGAAAGAAAGCAAACATCTCAAGCAAGGGTTCAGTCCTATTTTCACAGACCAGTCTAACATGGGACCTCACTAACCATCACTTAATTCATGAGGTTTCTAATGCACAAGTTCTCTAATTCATAAGTTGCAACTCATAACTCGTGACTCAACTTGTACCTCACAACTCATAACTTGTGACTAGCAACTGTAACTCACACACATTGGTGAGCAGATTCTGAAGAAACTGCCAGATAATCTACATGCAAGGAATATAGCTGCAGGAGACAGCAAGCTGCGGGTGATAAAGGCTTCATAATGACCTTTAGCCCTTCCTGGCCATTGAGCCATGCCTACGCCCAAGCCTCCCTCCCATGCCCTGCCTGCCAGGACAAGTGACACGGTGCAGACAACAACCCCACACACTCCTACCGCCTTGCCCCATACCCTTCCTTTCCACACCACAGAGCTACTCACCTCCTACCCTGCTCTCAGCTGCTAATATCCTTTCCCATCTCTTGCAGCTTCTTGTTGGCCTTGTTTCCTGCTGGGCTGCAGGGCTGTCCTGCTGGGGACCAGTGCCACCAGGCTATGTTCCACATCCATTCCACACTGAGGAAACAGCAGAGGTGGGCTGTGGGAGATGCTGGTAGGGAGGTCCTGGGGTGACAGGGATATGCTTAAGGAGCTGGGTCTTCTCATCTCGCCTACCCAGGATGGGAAATAAGCCCACGGACACAAGAGTCCACACAGCCAGAATATCTTCCTCTCCCTTTTTCCTGGCTTTCACCACAGTCACCCCTGCCTGGCCCACCATCACCTGACACTATGCCCCAGGAACAGCCCCATTACTCCCTTGGCACTGGTCTGGCCTGTGACAGCTCCAAACCTAAATGCCCAGAGGTGGTAAAGAACAAGTAGTTAACATTGTCAGGGCACCCTTGGGTGTCTTTTCCTTTCATTCCTGCCAGGACACTAGAAGGTGTTCTTCAGCTCCACTGTGGCAATGCCCAACATATGGCAGTTATGGTTGGCATTGTGGGAAAAACTCTTGTTAGTGACAGGACCTATGGGGCTGCAGGAGGCTCCCAGCCCTTCCTTGGGAGCATGTGCTCTGTGGGCCTGATGGGATGCTGCCAGTACCAGGCCACAAGAATATAGAAGTTGGACCTGAAAGCACATCACAGGGTCAGTACATGCCCTACTCATTCCTGTATGGCAGACCTTCTCAGCTGGATCTTGTCACCCTGAAACATCCCTGAAAATCCAGCAGGGATGTTTGCCCGCCACTTCACTCCAAACTGCTTGTGGCAACAGATCAAGTGGTGTTGAGGTTTAAGCCCAGCAGGTAACAAAGCACGACGAAGCCGCTCGCTCACTCCTCCCTGTCCCGGCCCCAGTGGGATGAGGAGGAGAAATTATAGAGAAAAGCTTGTGGGTTGAGGTATGGACAGGGAGGGATCACTTACCACTTATGGTCACAGGCAAAAGACAGGCTCAACTTGGGGAAAAACCAAAATCAGTTTAACTTACTACCAAGTAAGTCAAAACAAGGATAATGAGAAGTAAAATCAAATATTAAAACACCTCCCCCCACCACCCCTCCTTCCTTCCTGGGTTCAACTCCACTCCCCGTTTTCTCTACCTCCTCCCTCCCAGCAGCACAGAGGGACAGGGAATGGAGGTTGGGGTCAGTTTGTCACACCTTGTCTCTGCCGCTCCTTCCTCCTCAGGGGAGACTCCTCACCCATCCCCTGCTCCAGCATGGGGTCCCTCCCATGGGCTGCAGTCCTTCACAAACTTCTCCACCATGGGTCCTTTCCATAGGCTGCAGATCTTCAGGCACAGGCTGTTCCAGCACAGGCTTTCCCATGGAGTCACAACCATCTTCGCGGGCATCTCCCTGCTCTGGCATGGGGTCCTCCACAGGCTGCAGGGGGGGCATTTACTCCACCATTCACCTCCATGGCCTGCAGGGGGACAGCCTGCTGTCTCACCACAGGCTGCAGGGCCATCACATCCTCCGGTACACCTCTTCCCCCTCTTTCTTCACTGACCTCGGTGTCTGCATAGGTGTTTCTCTCACGTTCCAATCTCCCCTCTCCACTGCAGGTTCCCCTTCTTAAATATGTTATCCCAGAGGCACTACCACCGTCGCTGATTGGGTCGGCCTGGGCCAGTGGCAGGGCCAACTTGGAGCTGTGGAAGCTTCTAGCAGCTTCTCACAGGAGCCACCCCTACAGCTGCTTCCCCGCTACCAAAACCCCACCACACAAACCCAACAGAAGTGAAATGATGGAAATGGAAAACCCATTAGCCAAAGCTCAAGTGCTTTGCATGACTGTAGTGGTCATAACCAGAAGACTATTTTCCAGGGACAACTTGGTGATCCATGTAAAGTTGACCTGAGAGGGCACAGGCTTATATTTCGTTGCGCACAGCTCAGGAGTTTCTGCAATGCACTGTGCTGCACATTTCCCTGCTGCAGGATAAACTGAGCTTACAAATCGTAGTGGAAAAGCCTGGAGTTGCCACCCATCTGGTGTCTGCCCTGATGCATGTTCTTATCTTTACTAAAGCTCCAGATGCTGTGTAACTATTACATCGGTTCATTAGCTAGCTAGTCCAACTGTTGTTACTGTTTCACAGATGTACGCCATCTTTAGTGCCTGATCACCCTACGGCTGCCCTGTTCATATGGAAAAGTCGCAAAAAAGAAACAAATACAATCTTTCCTGGGATTGCAATGTAGGTCCCCATTATTCCTCATATAGTCCAAAAAGATAAGTATTACAGCTAGCAATTCACTCGAGTATGCAAAACAGCATGAGGTAAGAGGTGGCTGGAGTGCTGCAATTGGGAGGGGCAGCCATTGACTCCCTGGACAGTCAAGCTCTGAAAGCTTGCTCACAACTGGTCAGTCCATTGGTGGCAAAGCAAGTCTACACACTGACATCTGCAGCAGTCAGGGTGCAAACAGCTCCCTTAGCAGCATTAGGCAGCATGTATACCAGAGAATGCTGGGATTGCAGGGGCGCATGCCAGAGCGTGGGGCCTAAATAATAGTGCACAGCCTCCTTATGTATGCAACCGGCTGCTATGAAACTAGAATGGCCATGTTGTGAAAGTCATCACTGCTCAGTCTCTCCAGGATTTGGAAAATCCTGGCCGCACCTGTAGGCCAAGCCTTTCTAAGCCATGTCTTTCCACCAACACAATTCCCATACATGGAGCCCAGGGGACTGCTAAGCCTCTGTGGACACAAAGTATGGGTGAGCATTGTCCTGCAAGTGACATTGCCATGAAGTCTTTGGATGCACACATTAATTATTCCATGGGTAGGCCCCTCTACCTCTACTCATACCTTCGCACTAGACAGTCAAAGACATCAGGAATGGGCTGTAGCTATATGGGTGTCTTTGCATAAGCTGCCACGGAAGACACAAGCACATCGTAAGCCTGTGTTGTCCTGTCTATATCAGCAGACTATGCAGTAACTTGAACAACATGACATTTCAAAACTCAATTCAATTCTGGATTTTCATGTTCCAATTTTAGTTCTTCAATGCTTGTTGAGCTTCTTCTTAAACAAACCCCTTTCTCTGCTGCTTTCTGCCTGTGGGAGAGACTGAGAAGAAAGGAAGAAGGTTAACAACACATTCATATGGGTTTTGCGTGTGCTTGTGAGAGACTCTCTGGCTGCTGCTGCTACTGCAGCACCACTGTGCCCCTTTCTGGGCAAGCCAGCCCAGACTATTCCTCAGAAGCCTTCTTGCAGCCAACCACAAAAGACCTGGCTGGATTTAAAGCCCCTCCTTCCATTTCTGCCCTGGCCCTACCTGTGTTTCAAGCACTATGCCCTTTTCCAGCTCTGTGATGCAGCAGAAATAGGTGGCCCTGTTTGCAGCTGATGGAGAGAGCACTTCAATAACAGCTGGTTCCTGGAGGGGTCTGCAGAGCTGGTGACTCAGGTCTGGAAGGATGAAGCAATATGCTGGAGTCCCGTGAAAAGATACTGCAACACTATATGCTGCAGATCTATGCCAAGAGTCTGCCACATCCAGTCCCAAGCGTAGTAGCTGTCGGTGACGGGGACACCAGAGATGTGGCACGTAAGCGTGAGAGAGTCTGAAACCTCCCCTACCATGGGGCCTGTGGCCTCTGTCTGCACCTGAGAAAGGGCACCTGCAACCCCAGGAGACACGGGTGAACAGGCAGGAACAGCTCAAGCAATCGCTTCATTTACTCTGCCAGTTCCCTGGGCAACTGCTTGTGATCTCCAGCAGCTGCAGGCACGCATGGTTAGAAGCTCTTGCTCCTGCTATGGTTTCAGATCAGGAAGAGAAGCACAGACTTGGCCTTACTCCAGTGAGTACCCAAATGACCGTGTGACAGCCTGACAAATTATAGGCATTGTCTCAAACATTCATTACAGAACTTTGGTGGAAAAGATGCCTCTGTAAAAACGCTGAGTTGTGTGAACAGGACAATGTGGCCGGAGATGAGGGCCCCGCGGAGGGTGGGACCGCACTTCTCCAAGGCTGCAGTTCCTTATCTTAAGTGACCACAGCATATGCACCTGGAAGCCAAGGCTGCAATTCCTTATCTTAAGTGACCATGAGAAGGAGCACAACGTATGGGCCCGGAAGAGAGAGCTCTGCAGAGGATGGGACTGTGCTTCTATCTTAAGCGGTCATGCCAGCAAGTAAAGAGAGGCAACTTCCCAATGAACCCCC
>VYZV01027770.1:60281-75403 GCA_013401275.1 Pandion haliaetus | reverse complement strand
TCCTTATCACAGTTGAAGTGAGGTACGGGATTGTGAGATGGCTCAGATGGCTTCCCAGAACTAACAACTAACTAGTCATGAGTTTAAATCATTTTAGCCTAAAAGGCTTCAGAAAATATAGTGGAAGAAGGAGTGCCCATTTTCATTCAAAACACAGCTGCCAAGGAGAATGAGGCACTCTGCACTTCTCTCTGCTTCCATCCCCTTTCTCAACAGCATCCTGATGATAGTCTCATGACAGAGTCAGGAGACCTGGTTCAGGACTACAGTACCTCTTTTCCAGAAAAGTGTTTCCACCACTGGTCTATGCTTCCCTGTAAAATAGCTTTACTTTCAGCCTTTTTTCCTATAAGCTGCTCCACTTTCCAATAAAGAGCAAAATTGCTAGGACCACAGCAAAAAAGAACCACCCTGTTCATGGTGGGTCTCTTCTCCAAGGACTGTGCATTCAGTGACTGGTTTATGAATGAGTATCAGGCAAGTGCTCTTAGATAGGGTCTGTAATGTATGGCTTGGTTAAGAGCAAAACCAGACATAGAAGAAGACCTTTTAAACTCCTACAGAGCATCTGAGGAAAAATAGATGTGAATGGTTAAGGGCTCTATGCTCCTTCAGTATAACAAAGGTGCTTTGTAGGTCAAGCTCACTGCAATACTGTAAAAAATGCTTAGGGGATCAGATGTTCTAAATTAAAGAGCACAATGAACAGACATGGCTGGTATGCATCCACCCTTCCTGCATGAAAAAGGTGAAAAATATATTTTTATTCCAACTATAAACCACAAGAAAATTTTGACATCTGTTCTTCTCTGTTTTTCAGGCTTTGTGACAGTGCACATAACTGTAGTGCTTGGGCATCAATAAATGAGAAGGTCCAAATAGTTGGTTTGAAGACAGGTTTTAAAGAGGTTGTCAGTCACACACAATGACAATAAATCTGGAGCAGCCCAAAATGAAGACAGAAACAGCCACCATTACATCTAAAAGTCATAGGAAGGTTTCAGAAAAGAAACAATGATGGATGGTTAGAGCAGAAGTAGATGAGCTGGGCATTAAATCCATAAAATCATTAAAGGCAATATTTCCAGGGCGCCCTGTTTTGTACAGTTAACTGAATGAATCTGTGGTTAAATCATTTTAAAATAAACAGAAAAGGTGCTTTGTACTCAAACCCTTTTTTACTCAAACCCTTTTTTTCTCTTTTGCTTTGCTGCTCTGACAATAGTTTGATCAAGAAAGTCTAGATGTGTACATGCAGCAAAGATTCTGATTAAAACCTGTGCATTTTTAACATTTAAAATCGTATAAAGACTTAACAGTAACAGATACGTAAAGAAGAAAGAATAAGAATTGTCTGAAATGTTGAATTTCATAGTTCATGACTTTTCAGCACTTAATTATGCAAATCATATAATCTTAACATAGCTTTCTCAATGGAATATATCTTTCTGCTATTAAATTAATTTCCGGTGTCTGCTTCTTTTCCATTCTCTTTGTACTCCCTGTCCTCAGTATAAAATATTAAAATGTAGGGTCAAAACTAGAACTCAAAAATCCAGTGCTCAGAGAAAGAAAAAAATAATGTGCAATTTAAAGGTTATGTTCAATGTAAACAAACAGCTATTATCTGTACTTATGAAAGTTTTCAAGGACAAAAGCAAGACTTGTATTTTTTTAACCTGTGTATCTTACTGCAGGTTGAGAAAAGATAAAAATCTGTTATGCTGTGGTAAAAAGAAACATTTCAGGGTTATATTTTATAGGTGGAAATAAAATGGCTAACTGTAAGGGGTTTGGTTTTTTCCCCTTTATATAGATTTTAATCCAATACTGTTCTCCCTCAGGGTAACTATTTCTTTTCTTGGCTGGTCTCTCTCACTCCAATATATTTGGTTACATCATGGAGAATGTACTTAACCCAGATTTTTCTATATTGTCAGCAGCAATAGCAAAGCATCACTGTCTTACTTCTTTTTTTTCTTTTTAAACTGAAAATTATAATCAGTACCTATAACAATTGTTTTATTTGCAGGAGAATCTGGCCTGTACAAGGAAGGTGATAGACTTTCTGTTTACCCTCACATTATATGAAATACTTACAGTTTTAATAAAGAAAATTAAGCTTGTATATGGTTGGATCAACAGAGAGGAATTTAGTACTGCTGGTCCCATACTTTCCAGAACAGGGATTTGAGATAAAATTAAAGTTTTGGCCAGCTAGGCAACCAACCAGCAATAGCTACAATGCTTAAAGTCATCTTTATTTTAACAAGTATGAGGAAAAGATAGCAGACAGTAGTGGAGCAAACAAGAAATAGCTAAAATACAGAAAAAAATATGATATCCCATATTTACTGATACAGTGAAAGAGTAAATGCTATCAGTATTCAAAAATCACTCACAATTCAGCCTTAAGTCCTTCCAGTGTGTTTTCTCTAAATGTCACCTGTGTGCCTTTTATAATACATATTTGAAAAAATATTTTTTAAAGTTTTTTGGTATATTTTAAAAAATGTGATTTTTATATTGAAATTTTTAAAAGATTTTTCTGGTTCTCAAGAAGTTTTTTTTCCATTCACCCACTTTTTTCCATTTTGTGTAAAAATAATTGTTATGAACAAAGGAACACAACAAAGCACACAATATTTAGATAAACCAGTTAATATTATTAATAAAAGAGCCACAAACCCATCAAACCAACATGAACATGCAAATCCCCCACGTCCTTAATACTGATCTGACTTAATATAACAAAGAACACTGACTTCCAGACCAATGAAAAGAAGCCTGACCCTGATATTACCTGCACTCTCTTTATTATTATTCCTATTTTGTTCACCTTCAGTAGAAATACATTTTATATACTCCTGTACAATTCATCCTACCCCCTCCACTTTTATCTCATAGAGAGGGTCTTTCCCATTTCCTCCCAACCACATCACCCCTCATGTCTTTGGTTCTGAGAGCAGGTCAGTCAGTGGGAATTCACTTAAAACCCTCTTCCCTCCTTAAAAAAATCCATTTAAAAATCCCTTTCCTGTTGCTTAATCGGATATTTTTGGTGAGGGCATACTGCAGAGTATCTAAGCTATCAAAGTACTGTAGAAGGACCAAGTAAAAATGAAAAAAATAGATACATATATGAATGAAAAACTTTCTGTTAGGATGCACATTAAAAAGGGATTTTTTGTTCTAATCAGAGGCAGAAACTGAAATAACACTCAAAAAATACAAACCTTAAACATCAACATCTGCAAAATTAATCTGTGTGCTTTGCTAGAACACAGCAGTAGAGTTTTGTTACTAAGGAACGCTACAAATGGTACATAAGTAGCATTCATGCATAAGGAGAAAACCAAAATACAAGACCAACACCAATTTAAGATGTGGACTAGAAGCGCTTCTGTTAATATGAAATGGTTAAACTGAACACTCTGGAAAATGAGGTAAATCAAGGGTATTATGGTATTTTTTTCTGCTCTCCTAAAACTCTGTAGAGTAGCAATGAATAGCAATTAAGTAAACCTACAAACAAGTGTCCCCTGTAACACTTAGTATGCCTCAATTACTTTCAGGCACTGTTAAAAGAATCCCAGGTGGCTATGCAGGAATATAAGAGAAATCAACCACTCGTCAACCACAGAGAAATGCTTGGAGATTGTACACTGGATTCTTTAACATGGATTATTGTAGTGAGTTCAGTGTTTAATAATTGCATGGAACTGAATAACAAAGAATGAGTACAAGGAGAGCTCTCCAAATTAATCATACATTGCAAATGCTTGAAGCAAGAGCTTTCAACTTTAGTTTTCTCATCCTTGTTTTTTGTCACAGCAACAGTTGAGTATATTGTAACAAGATTTCTCAAAGGCTGATGAGGTGAATTCAGATGGTAACAGGATCAAAGAAAGGCTACCATGACAAGCAGAAGGACAAAATGTCTAAGATAGAAGAAGAAACTAGGTTTATTTAGTCTCATGAAGAGAGATGAGATGCGGTTGCTGTTTATCAACACTTCAGGACAGTAAGCAAAAGAAGAGGAAAATAACGGCTTAAGGTAACGGATGATACAACCACATGAAAAAAAAAACCCAACAGATTTCACACTGGCCAGGTATACACCTTAAAGCCTTCCTCTTTCCAGAAAAAAAACATCAGAGCTGTGCCAGAAACACAGCCAAGGTCTTCACAGCGAGCCTTTGTGGCTGTCATTCCTGGAGTGAGTTGTGTGCTGCAGGCTCTTCAGCAGCCAAATGCCTTACCGGTCCCAACTCAGTGGCTCCAAGATAAGGGAGGCAGAGGACACAATTCTATGCTCTTCAGTTCTTAGCCTTCTGCCTCAGCATCATACCAAAGTCAACAGGTTAGCCCTTCAGTACTACTGAAATTTCTATTGCTTTTCACTCTTCATCAAGAATACTTCCTTAATACTTAGTTACTCACAAGGAAATCTCACCAGATTTCAGCCATTTACCTCCTCATTACCATAATATATAATTTTCTAACCTCCCACTTTTTTCACGGTATGTTCCTCTCAGTTGTGATTCCATCCTCCAAAGTATTTCAGCTAAAATAGATATACTGCTTTGTCACAGGCAGCTGTACCTAGTTTACAGAAGTATCAACAACCTTACTCAATGTCTTTATCTAGGAGAACACAGAAGATAAGTTCTTAGATAGGAAATGAGATGTCAGACTTTCATCCGTTGCACTAGTGGATGTTTAAAGTGGAGGGAGCATGAAGAGAAAAAAATGAAAATCTCATAATTAATTTCTCAGCACTCCAGACTAAGTATCTTTTAGGCTGGTGATGATAAAAGGTGAAAAAAGTCAGATTAAATTTCTTCAGACACAGGAGAGTGCTGAAGCTGGTCTTGTGTATGTCCCCGAAAACAAGCCATTTAATAAATGGACGTTTTCACCACTTCCTCCTATGGAAAACTCCCAAGTGTCTAGAAATTTATCCTGATAAAGAATTGTGCATTACTACACTAGTATTTGGCTATGTTTTCCATATTCTTCCCCTTGGAAAAGTTAAGAATAAGTCAGAGCTTTCCCTGTGTTGCTTTAATGCAGTGCATCAGGGTTTACATGGCTTTTCTACTCTCTGTGCGTATATAACTGCACTGCAGGGTCTGTCTTTATGCATTTAAAATAATACTCCAGCCTTCAGTGCCACTGCAGGAGGCAGACTGTTTGCTAGTGCCATGTTCAAACAGCCACAAAAATACAAAATAACCCTCACAGTAAGGCTTAGTCATTTAATCATAAAGGTTATAATCAAGCAGTCTACTCAACTGAGAATGCACATGAAGCTAGCTGTGAATAGAGGAGAAAACCAACCTAAGCCTCATTCAAGACTAAAGATATACAGAGTGTAACCCTCCATTCCATCCCCACTCCCAGAGTCTGTCTCTTAACATTAACCTGGAGTTGAAATTAATTTAGAAAATAGTTTAAAATCTCATAGATACCATAAAGCTTGTGAAAAGGCATGACTGTTTCACCAGTATGCTTCATAGACATTGCTGAATGCCCCTTTTGCTGTCTTTCACTTTTCTTCTTACCAATCAAATTCTGTTAGACTGCAGGGGCAGGCTACAACATTCAGATAATTTATAACAGTTGAGGCTGTTTCCCTTTGTACCTCAGCTGTCCCTCTCCTTTCTCACCTTTCTCTTGAAACACTTGTTTAAATGTAACTAAGTAGAATTTAATGGATGCCTTTCACACTACTCATCTACTAACCTGCTAGAAGCTGCAGATATCAAATGGCATCTTGCTGGACTTTTCCAGAAGTTGCAGCTCCTAGTGCCTGCATTTCCATGACATTGGAAACCCAATGATGTGGGTGTATCACCAGCTGTTTTCAGGTGGCCAACCCATTGTGACTGCCTGAACTTCAGATGATGGCATTTAGGCAAACGGATGGACACATGACTGACTCATCTTCCAGGGATTTGGAAATAATAATCCTGAGCAGAGATTTTAACAGTCAAGAGAACATACATTCAAACCTATCCTTCCAACTTTATAGCACAGAATGAACAGTCAAAAATAGCTCACCAATTTCTTTGCAAATATTCTCAGGCATGTTATGATTAAAGAAAACATGCATTGTGGTATTTGAACCATTTAGAAGATGACAGTGTGCTACTGCATGAGGTAAAGACTCAATACATTTGATTTTAGGGAAAGATGAGCGCTGATACATCATTTCTTTAAGAGTCCAAAATATATAGAGGACAAGAAAGGACTACATGGACCATAAAAGTCTCACATGCAACACAAATTTCTATTCAACAAACATAACTCAGCCTACTTCTTTCTACTTCCATGATTTACAGGCCATATTTGCCTGTCACAACACAACACTGCAACCCTTGCAGCTATTTTATACTAATACAAATATGGGTCTATTAAAAATGAGTGAACAGGAATCCTAAGAAGACAGTAGCACTTGCCACTGACACAGGTAGAAGTTCAGTGTACCTGAGTTACCAGTCTTTTTGCAAAGTTTCTTCCTATACTACTTACTTTCAGTAAATACATTTAATACATAACAGATTTATTATGCCCCCGACCCTCATGGATGATGATTTAGAGCTTTGAACTATTTCTGCTCTCAGGTGGCTGACGGGTGCAAGTTTTTTCCTATTAAGACTGCTGTTATTCTGCCTATGCTTCACACAGTTAATCTTGCTGCTCCTGCATTATCCCTTGTAACTCTCAAAACATTTCCTGGAATACTGAAAGTAGGTTAAACACAGGACATGTTTTCTGATGAGGGGCCAAACATCTCCAGAGCTGGCAGAGATTCAGAGCTGCTCTTTGGCTTTTTTAATGCTTTCTTCCATTTTCTTACGAGACTGATTTTTTTTTCCAAAGGGAAATAAAATACGGCTGCTTTTTTCTCTATGATAAGTATATTTAGGAGAAAGGTGGGTTTTCTGTGTTTTTTTTTTTAAAGAAAGCTGGATCCCTTCAAATGTCCCAATAAAGGAAAAGGATGTATGTCCAAAAGGACAGGAATCAGCTACTTAATAAGACCTTGGGAGTGATCTTCTCATAGTTCTTGAAATTCACCCTAAAAAGACTTACAAGAACACTTTAAAGTATACAAAACATGTAATTTTCCAAGCTACAACATTTGTATCCTGATAACGGGCAAAAATTTTCTGCAAGGTTTGTCATTAAAAACTTGGGGTTTTTTTCCACAGACCCAGACCCAGCTATTCTTACAATGTTTTATCATATCATTTATAACTTGATGTTTTCCTCTCCTTTATGCCTTTCACTTTAGGTTGATTTAGAAATGTTGATTGTGAACAGCTATCTGCAATAAAACAATCCATCATCCTTGGCCACACTGATCATCAAGTACCAACAAAGGAGTCATGTTCCTTTGAACTCAAAGGTTACATTATAAAAATGTGCATTTTTCACTACGTCAGTTGCTAGTTAAGCTTTCCTTCAAGATTTTACAGAAACCATTGTGATCTTTGGTGTTTTTATTTGTGGGCCAATTACTGTTATCTTTCCTCATATTTCAGCCTGTGAGAGAATGCTGCCTTTATGAGCAATTTAAAAAAAATTCATGAATATCAGCTTGTAAAATCAATTTTAGCATGATGCTGATGAAGTTTGCACTTTTCAACAGCTGTGAAGGTGACTTCAAGGGTGAATGGTGATTTCATATTTAAAAAACAAACCAAGACAGATAAATAGCATAAAATGTTGAGTTTAAAAAAAGCAACTCAACCCCCCAAGCAAATTACTAATCAGAGACAATCCATACACCACCATTTCAGATGAAGATACATTTATGTACTTACCTTGTCACATGCAGTTTGAATTAACTTGAATACTGATCATATGAGGTAACTTGAAAACCGAGAAAAAGCAGACAGGCAATCCTGGGCGTTATAGGCATGATGGGTATTGCACAGAGAGTGGAATATCACAAACATACTGATCTAAAAAATTTCTGTACAGGTAGAGTGACCTGAATATGCAGAAATTTAAAATGCAGACATGCCAATATAAATGAATAAAATAAGAGGCATTTGGTAGTCTAGGCAGGTAATGCCTATGAAAACTCTCATGCAATTGTATGAGTTACATTGTAACTTGGCTGTAGTACAGGCTGGAAAGGTTAGACTGAAATTTTTCTTCTATTTTGCATGTAAAAGTGGGCTGAATCATCCCATGTTTCAATAAATACAAAATAAAGTGTGTTAGATAGTAGTTATGGTATCAGTCTCTCTGATAAGAGAAAACTAAGAACTTGACATTAATCTTCTAACAAACATTACAACATTTGTAGTTTTGGCCAGTATTTTAGAAGTGAAATGGATAATGAATACCTAAATACTATAAAACAATTTTTGCAGAATGGCTTTTTTGAGAGTCAGCTTACACTACATTTGTTGTATCAATATCAATCACCCCAAACTTTAGAAGATTTCTTCTTCATGTAAAGCAGAAGCAGCATATATTCAATTTGATTAATTTGTCCATAATTATCAGCTCTGGATTTTTTTAATCCATTATGCCCAGTGTAGAAATTCAGCACACAGTTATATTCACTCTTTAAATTCTGTTTGTGGATTAAAGGGCTCATAGCTATGAGGAAATTAAAGAGTAACAGACAAATTGGTCACACCCTATGGGCTTCACACTCTGTTTCAGATACATTAATAACCAGGGTAATATCCAGATTTTTGTTGGGCACAATAGCTACACAGCCATATACCTGTAAATCTTTTTTGGCAATATCATTTGGGTAAATTTCATTTCTCAGGGGAAAAAATTCTAACTTAATTCTAATATTAAATGATCATTAATTTTGCTACTACATAGAAAATTCAAGGCATCTATAATCTAAAGCATCTCTTCATAGATAATGTTTTTCATATAAATAGATCAATATATCCTGCATTCTTGGGTAAGGTTACCAGCTGAGATGACCCAAGCTTACTTTCTGTGTCACTAAAAGCAGCTAGAAAAAGAAAGCTCTATTACCCACTAAAGGGACACATCTTGTCCAGTTTGTTTTAAGTGCAGTCTATGATATAAACCACATAAAATGTCAATATGACTTTCCCACAAAACAAGGAGTGTGTCACTTTATATTTGGAGTGATCAATGCAGTACTTTTTGAAGCATGAACTTATTATTAGACATCCATTCCCAAATTTAAGATATTTAAGATATTTAAGATATTAACTGCTTGTACATCACTAAGGTTGATGGCAGGATGGTGAGTGTTACCTAAGACAATAACAATTACTTGAATGAATATTGCTCATATATAAATCAGATATACTCCAGAAAATTATAATTCCATTAAGTCTTTGTCATTAGAATAATTTTTTAATTGAATGATTGTTCAGGTTTGTAAACCAGAGTTCACTCAAGGCAGAAAAAAAGAAAGGGTATGAATGACAGCTCCATATTGCCTGCAGTCATCCAGTGGTGTGCCTGTACTGAAATAAAGGAAAGGTAAAGTATCAAAGTGAATTATCATGTACAGGCATCTGCAGAAAATGCCACAGCTGTTGACTGAGACAGCTATGTTGTGGGAAAACTGACATGATTGCTCAGGTCAGAAAGCAACAGAAAAAAATAAGGATGCTTCACATTTCAATTAATGGCTGAACATTTAGGGATTACTAAAAATAAATTGTTTACTACAATGCTAAGTGAATTTTGTGATGATAAAACCCCTATCCACTTAATGACAACACTGTGTTTCAGGACATGATTTGAAACCTCCATTGAAAGTAAGGTACAGACTGTTTTCTTCTGAACAAACTCAGCTTGCAGTTAGCCATATCTGAATTCCACCCAAGGAATTCATTAGGCTGTATGGATTTATTGATACAAGAGCCTGATCTAATTTGCATGTGTAAATTAGCAGGAAGAACATTTCCCATTACTTAGCTATATGGCTGGAATGGCTGTTTACTTAATTTCCTCCTGCACAGCTCTGTTTTTTGCAAGATTCATTTGCAGCCAAGGATGTCATCTCAGATTTAGTTACATGTTGCATATGCTTTATAAAAAAGTAAAGCAGTGCAAACTTAAATGTCTGGGAATTACAATTTGCTACCAGTCATAAGGCTCTCAAAACAGAATGCATCGATTGTTTAGAGCACTTGAGTTTTCCTCCATAGAAGTACTAGAAAAAGCTTATTTGAATCTTAAATTTCTCTTAAGAAGAAAGCGTTTTCTGTCATCTTTGATACAATTTTCTTAGAAGTATCCCATAAACATCTTCGTTTCAGTACTTTACCTTTGTGTGAGGTGGGCAACAAAACTTGCTTGAATAGGAGATAATACATCTGTTTTACAAGCCTTTTTTTAATAAGGAAATGGACATTTGGATGCTTTCTCAATTCAAACTGAGTGGGGTGAATCAAGAAACAGGGTCCAAATGAAATTGTATAATCTCATATGACATCCTTTTATCAAATTCAGAGTATCAGGTAGTTGAACAAATCCAGTTATACTAGTTTCCTTTCAGAACTCCAGAAAGGAGAAAACAAGGGAAGTCCATCACCTGAGGATTCATGATCAGTCATCTTATCCTTTTGTTCACTAGAGGATTTAAAACCCTTTTAGGAGCCCAAGCACTCCCATCCCCCCAAAATGGAGATGACAAAGAATATACAAATTCAGTGCAATTGGTTTCCAGTACGGTGCCATGGGAGCTGAGCAGAGGAGCGTGTCCTGCTCCAAAGGGTCTGCTCCTTCAAAAAGTGTGACAAGGTAAAGTAGGGCAACAAGCTTCCATCAGAAATTAACTTCCAAGAAGCGACTCAGTAATTTACTCTGAGATGTGTAACTGGGAAACTTTTATTTATTGGTTAGCAACTTGGAAAAGGATAAATAAGAAAGTGAGATAATTCTAAGGCTATGACCTTATATTTTAACTCACTGGAAAGCTGTTGCGAAAACAATTTAAATGACTGAAAACACTGTGGCGACTTACTGATCTGTCCAAACCCCAGCAAGGTCACAGCTGCTCTGAAGTGGAAATTGAACAGTATTCCTATTTTTTTGCTGTACTAGGAAGCAATTCTTGGAATGCTTAATTTTCTTTTAAGTAAAGTTTTCTAGGTAGCTATAACAGAGAAGAAACACTCACAGAAGATAAAGCTCCCACAGCAGAAAAAGTATTATAAACCCTTCTACAGCCAGCAGTGCATAAGAGGACCTGTATCAAATCAATGTGTCAAATCAAAAGCATGGCAGCATGAACAATAATCAAGACACCAAATTTAGGTGGTTTGCATTTAGGGATTAAAAATTAAATAACTGAGTTATTTAGAACCATGGTATGCAATGCCATGCAAAAACACCTTGTTGGCAGAAGACTGGAAGGTGACAAGAAAGACTAATTTCTAAAAGTTTCTAGAAAATTTCTCCCAAGTTAGAATCGTAGAATCATAGAATCATTTAGGTTAGAAAAGACCTTCAAGATCATCGAGTGCAACCATCAACCATGCCCACTAAACCATGTCCTGAAGTGACTTGTCTACATGCTTTTTGAATACCTCCAGGGATGGTGACTCAACCCCTTCCCTGGGCAGCCTGTTCCAATGCCTGACAACCCTTTCAGTCAAGACATTTGTCCTAATATCCAATCTAAACCTCCCCTGCCGCAACTTGAGGCCATTTCCTCTCGTCCTATCACTAGCTACTTGATAGAAGAGACGAGCACCCACCTCACTACAACCTCCTATTCAGGGAGTTGTAGAGAGCAATAAGGTCTCCCCTCAGCCTCCTTTTCTTCAGGCTAAACAAGCCCAGTATCCCTTCAGCCGCTCTTCATCAGNGATCACTTCCCTGCTCCTGCTGGCCACACTGTTTCTGATACAGGCCAGGATGCTGTTGGCCTTCTTGGCCACCTGGGCACACTGCTGGCTCATATTCAGCTGACTGTCAACCAGCACCCCTAGGTCCTTTTCTGCCAGGCAGCTTTCCAGCCACTCTTCCCCAAGCCTGTAGTGTTGCATGGGGTTGTTGTGACCCAAGTGCAGGACCTGCCACTTGGCCTTGTTGAACCTCATACAATTGGCCTTGGCCCAACGATCCAGCCTGTCCAGATCCCTCTGTAGAGCCTTCCTACCCTCGGGCACATCAACCCTCTCTCCCAACTTGTTGTCACCTGCAAACTTACTGAGGGTGCACTCGATCCCCTCATCCAGATTATTGATAAAGATATTAAAGAGAACTGGCCCCAGTACTGAGCCCTGCAGAACACCACTTGTAACCCGCCACCAACTGGATTTAACGCCATTCACCACAACCCTCTGGGCTCGTCCAGGCAGCCAGTTTTTTACCCAGTGAAGTTTTTTACCAACCAATAATTCTGAAATCTGCTCCAGGGCCATTGTTGGAAACTATAAAAAAAACCAGAATTAGTAAAGCCACAATAAATAGGATCTATTACAGATGAATGCACACAGCTTATATAAAGGCAAGGCACATATCAAAAATACATTGTAAACATTTATAGTCAATAATTACAGAATCAATGAGAATATGGATAAGAGAGACCAAGTTCATACAGCGTACATGGATTTCCAAAAGGCCTTCTACAAGAATATTTTTAAAAGGTTTTAAATTAGGCTGAGCAGTCATGAGAAGGAAGGTCCTCACATGAATAAAATAGCTGATTAAAAAGAAAGATATTGAGGGTTAGTGTAAAAGTCATTTCTCTCTCTGAAGAGAGATACTCAGCAGAGTCTTACAGGATTTATTAGAGACACTGGTGTTCAGCACATTTTTAAGTTATCTGAAAAAAGGAGTGAAGAGTGTGATGACAAACTTTCAGGATGCTACTGTTATTCATGGTGGTAAAGATAGGAATTGACTGTGAAGAACTGCAGAAAAACCTTGCAACCAAGCAACTGAGTGAGATAATGGCAGATGAAATTCAGGAAGGACAGCTGTAAAATGATGCACAAGGGAAAAAATAATTTTACCGACACAGTGATAAGCCAACCACCAATATGTAGGAACAGGATGTTAAGGTCACTGTAGATAATGCTGTGAAAACATAAATCCAATACCCAGGAGTGCAAAAACAGAGAAGTGAACATTAGCAATTACTAAGAAAGGAACAGAAAAGCCAACAAAAATGTCATTATCTCATTGTGCAAATCCACCGTACTGTTGCATCGTTAAAACCGTATGCTTTTGGTCCTCCCTTGCAGTAAGAATAATTCAGGATATAGAATGGCCCCCATGAAAGCACCCACTGGCTACACTAGCTCTTCCTAAACTTTAAGCAAAAATGATTGTTTATTAACAGCTCTACTTTCACTGCTGCTGTAAAATAGAGGAAAAAATGGAAATTTTAGAACATCTTACAGTTTTTTGGATGGCTGTTTGCCGCGGTGTGGAGTCTTCTGATTTTGATAAGGAAAAAAAAGAAGCTTTTAAGCCTAAGGACTTAATGTGTAAAACTTGTACATGGATTTCATAATTAGCAACAAACAAGGGAGAACTACTGTGAGTAATGACTGTATTTCACTAAAGAGATATTGAAAAAAAGCCAAGCCAACCAATCTGTATAATTTTTTTTCCTGTAGTTAAAACAACAGCATATTGAATTTATGGGAAATCTCATTTAGAAATTACTCGTAATCTAACATTTTATTTCTCTCTTAGCTGATATAGGTTAACCTTTGAAGCTGGAGGAGAAATTATTCTTTAGGCCTTCAGGGAATGAGTATAAAAAACTTAAGTAGGAAATCACAAGACCAGAAATCAGGAACTACTTGGATTTAGTACTGCTGGGAATGAATCAATACAGTATGGTGGTACAAAGGTATACAATCTCAAGAAACCAAATTTTAGGGAATTAACAAACTTAGCAATCAGCTTGCAATAGGATTTTTTTTTTTTTAAAGGAACCAGTAAACTGGAAGAGAACAATGCATATTGCAATGTAATCCCATTTAAAGTGGTGTCACTCAGGAGCAGAAGTAACTGACCGGGTGCTGTAGACAAGTAGACAAGTCACTTCAGGACATGGTTTAGTGGGCATGGTTGATGGTTGCACTCGATGATCTTGAAGGTCTTTTCAACCTAAATGATTCTATGGTTCTATGACTTGTACTGGAAAATATGTCATTGAAGAAGAAATTACAGAAAGAGTAAGCAAATTATATGGGAAAACCAGACCTAAAGGCTTTAAGATCACAGCAGGAAAGGTACAATAATCTATCTGGTGCTTTAGAGAAAAGAACAAAAATCTTAATTCCAGGGAAAAGTATTATGCCTGTACCACTTGAGGATTTGGAGTTTAAATGAACGCTGCATAGCATTTTCATTCTTGTCCCACTGGCCTTCATCGGCCTGGTTAAGCTCAATGCACAGAGCAAAGATGATTCTTTAGCATTGTTGCCAGGAGTATAGACTTATTTGAATAACATTAAACCCCAGGAGTAAATTAAATTCATTTTCCCCCCAAATTGCACTACATATTTGCACATAATTATTTGTACATAGTACATAATTGTACTAATGCTAGCAGCTGAGCTACTGTAAATTATTTCTATCTGAAAAATTAAGCTGAAACTTCAGTGCTTTGTGAAAGGTTGCAAAGCTTTTTTAAGAGGAAACTTATATTAATAATAGTAGTCTTGAGAAGCCAGCATTGGTAATTCAAATGTGGAGAAGACTGACAGGGACAAAAAAGCACAATGTAGCGATCTGGAAAGAAGTATTACTAATTTCCACCAAGTGGGGCAAAACTGCAAACTGCAATTTTTCCAGTGCTTTTAGTTCTACGTTTGATCTCACACCACACAGAAACACGGCCTACAAATATTTTGTATATGTGAACGAGGAATTCTTCAGGTCTCTGTGGCTTCTAGGAAATCACATTTTGACACAGTACAAATAGAAGATTTTAAAAATTATGCAGGAGGCACTTAGCACATCACAGAGAAAGGATTTAAGTCCTTAGGTAATGTTATGGGTTTGTGTGGCGCGGTTTTCCTTGGTGGCAGGGGAGGGAGGCTGCAGAGGCGGCCCCTTTAAGAAGTTGCTTGGAAGAATTCGCCGCCCCAAAATGTCGGACGCGCCAAAATGTCGGACCCGCC
>VYZV01027770.1:38516-55302 GCA_013401275.1 Pandion haliaetus | reverse complement strand
GATTTTTCTGCTCTTTGCTTGCCATTTGAAACCTGAATGTAGCTAATCGAACTTCAGTCTGAATTGCCCTTTCCCCAAAGCACTGCCCAGATTCCCAGTCTATCTCAGGCCAAGCTTTTCTTTACTCCAGTGCTTTGATCAGTAAGTCCATCTGCTGTCAGGGATGCATTCTGACCAGAAGTGCAGAGTCCCACAAAACTGTCAAAAAGTCCCAAGGAGACATATTCTGAAACTGAATTTCTAACAAATAGTGCATCTCTTCTTCACAAGGATAAATATAAACTCGTTCCTAGCTGTATTGTCTCATGGAGGGCAAATAAAGAATTACTATAGAGATGAAGAATGGTTTCATTTCCCTGCATCCACCCATTTAGACAGCTGAAAGCACCTCTGTCATCTGCAGCGCAGTTCTGATTCTGCCGCATAGAAATGACCGAGTGACTTTCACACGATGTTCACTTTATTAATAAGAATGAATTGCAGTAACTTTTGAACTCCATCACATTCCAATGCCTCGGCATTTCTTATAGCATTTTTTACATAAGGACAAACTAATACATATCTAACAGCAACGTCTAGTAATTATAAGGTCTGTGGCTATGATGTCAAGACTTTATACTGTCATTATTAAGGAGAAAATTTCACATGGTAAATTTACACGTTACATTTTGTAGCACTTGTCATTTTTTCTTGCTTACTCATTAACATATTGCAACTCTCTGCAACTTTCATCTGTTTACACATTGTCATTGTCTAGGACATCTCGAGATTTTATTTGTAGATGTGATATGGCTAAAAGATCTGTAACACACTTCAACTTTACCATTGCTTTCTCCAAAGAATGATGGGTCAAATTTCTAATAGAGTGGGCACAGATTGTTGTTTTGAATTGCAAAAATGAAAGGGCAGCCAGTATGAAGAGCATGATTTCTTTCACAGATGTGGCAGTAATGTTTAATCAAATATTACAGCACCATTTTCAGACCAGTAAAAAGGTCTGGAAGAAGTCTCTGACCCAATAAAGCTTATCTGTATTAACAGCAAGTAACACGTCAGTGGACGACTGTATTTCCTTAACTATTAGTTCTTGCAGTTCTTCAAATATTATCTGAAAATTAAAAAGCAAGACATTTTTCAGGTTTTGGTACACTTCATGTAATTTTAAATATAGCAAAATACTCTAATTTAGACTACAGATCTTTTGATAACACTTCTCAGTATCACATTCACTAGTTTTAAAAAAACAACAAAAAATGTTTATAGACTATAGTAGTTACTACTAGGAAATTTGCTACTCCTCTTTTGGCCCATTTTAATCAGAGGGTTGTTAATTATAACTAATTAGTTTTATCACCTGAACCACAACACTCCATCTTTGACCTGATATCCAGCATATTAGAAGTCTGTAGAGCTATCTGAAATACTTTTAAAATTATGAATATTGGGCAGATAGATAATTTTTATTCCAGCTATGTTGAGTCTCCTGACATCCCCACTTAGAGATTATATTGCCTTATCCATTTTACTATTCAAGAATTCCACTGTCTTGCTCCAATTATTTGTCTTTGCTTTCTTCCAAGCCCAACCTCTTTCTAAGTAAATGTTTCCTTATAAGCTTGATTATCATCTCTCATCTGCTCATCCAAATAATTGCTTCATTAGGGGATCTGACCTGGTTCATCTGTGCTGTGCAGCAGATAGACAGAATTCAACCCTTTGCAGGAGCTGTATCCTGGGTGTGAAACTATTTGAGCAGGACATGGGAAGAATATACTGGTATATATATATACCTAATGTCTACTCCCCCATTTTTTTCACAGGAGGCTTTTCCTCACAGAATCTCAGCAGTACTCAGAAATGTGTGAATGCTGATAGAGTGAGAATTTCAACTGCTTTCTGTTTAGGTTAACCAAGAATTAAGAGATACAGTTTAAAGTCTGAGAAAATATGATGGAAAGTTAATCTTTTAAATAAAATCTTAAAAGAACATCTAGAAAAAAAAGAAACAGTTTCAGAGACATACAGAATTGTTGAGGTTTACTTTGTGCTCAGCAATTTGCTCATCTAATCTAATAACCTCAGAACAGCTAAATATTTTAGATTGTCCAATATAAAATGTGTAAGTATGAAGCATGTAGGTATCCTGTGCAGTACATAGCTGTTTGGTGTTAGTGTGTAGGATATATTCTTGAAGATATGCCTGTAGTATTGATTCCTATCAATCTTCATAGCAAAAAGTTTTCCCCTTGTTTTTGTGTAATGTGCAGAGTTAATGCTACCTCTATGAAAATAAACCTGCATTCTACAATCCAGCATAAAACAGGATTGAGAAACAGTAGGAAACTATTGTTGTCAGTAGATCATTCTCAAGACAGGTTATTAACAAATAGAGAAAACATATGACACAGGCTTCTTCATAACTGTAAACTGTTTACTTCATCTAGCTGTCTACCATCCTTATGTGTGGAAATAATTACGGTCTACTGCCATGAGACATACTTTTCAGATCAGAGACTAATCTCAATTTTCAACATCCTGTTGTTAAAGAACTTAAACAATTTCAAGATGCATGTAATCAATCTGGCATTTTATATATGAGCCAAGATTTTGATAAAATTAAAAAAAAAAACAACAACTTTAGGTTGATGTTTAAATCAAAGCCATTGGAAAAAGTGAAAACAGTGTGTAATTGCTACAATTTTTTGCAGCACGTTAAAAACATGTTAGCCCTATCTGAATTGAGAAATTAAGGAGTCCTACAGTTGCAAAGACTTGGACTGAATTGATAGTGGTGATTAACCAAGAAAATAATTCTGGAACTTCTGTCTGTATTTTTGTACATGTTTTAGGAGTAAGTAAAAAAATCAGAAAGAAATAAAACAAAATAACAAATAAAGAGTGATGTATTATTCTGTTAGCAAGGCATGGAAATAACATGGTTATGAGAGTAGACTCTTAGCTTCTTTTACAAAAGAAAGTTCAAAGAAATTTTACAGAAGACATAGTTACACAAAAACCTGCAGGGTGAAAACTAGCCTGAGGCTAAATTGTTTAAATCACTGGAAGATGACTTCTAAATACCAATAAATATTTAAAACAAAGCTTTACAACAATTTTTACTGATTCACTTAAATCAGTTAAAAGCACTCCTTTTTTTCTCCTTTAATGAAGCTAGTCAATATGTAGTGAATTCACACTTACATAGTAATTCTCAAAAAATGTTGATTTATTTTCCTGTTTAGAAAATGAGATAGCATTATAAGATTTAAAGTCTGGTTACTAATAGAATAAAATAATATTATATAACTAATTGAATTGAAATTAATTGATTTAGGTATTTTCATTAAATATTTCAAGAGTGTAGAAGTAAATTCCCTATTAGACATGTACAAAACCGTTGCTTCTTTCTCTCAACCAATGAACTGATGTTACTCTATTTCTGATGGTTCTGTTAAGAATAATCCTTGGGGACATCGTTCTTCTTTTTGAAGAAGAATTAAATGAAAGGATTTACCTGGATGTGATCTTTATGAAGCACACCGTGCAGTTTTGGTTATCTTTGTCAGCCAGGCTACAAACAGAGTGATCGAGCAGGTACTGAAGCACATAGTTGTGCTCCCTTTTGCCACTAATCTTCTTCCAATAATCCCTGAAAGAATTTTCTTCATTTATCCTGGCTTTGGTACCCGGAGCCCAAGCAGGATACCTACACAAATACCACAGACATACTGTGAAGGATGAAGCTGCAGTTTCTTTATCTACTTTTTATCATTTGTCATATTAGAAGCATTTTCCTTTGTTTCTGTAGCAGGCATCAGTTCCAGCTAAGATCCAGTACCACACCACTACTGCAGTCAACATAATGTTGTAGGTAATCGGATACAAACATTGCTGAGAGGAGTTACAGGTACGGGTGCAATTTTGTTAGGTAAACAAGGTACAAGGTATAAGAACATATGTGAATGTTAGTATTCCCTGTACAGATTAGACCTTGTTTATAGAAAGACTGTGCCACTTTAAATTAAATTGTTAGAAAACATTAATGTGTGACAATCCCAGACTCACACTATACTGGGTATGGCACAGAACAAAGAAAATTATTTCCTCAATGAGCTTACAATGTAAATTTTCATCACAATTTCCTTCCAAAAAACCTCTTAGTTTAACCCAGTTCCTTAATATCAGCAAAACGGTAGTCATTTGAAAATTGCAGTGAGAGGTATTTAAAAACCACCCCATTAAATACACATCCACTCCATCAGACACCCAACTAAACAGGTTCACACTGTATATGGACTAGGGCTGAAGTAGTATTCAGGAAGAAACAAATTAGATCACAGCATTTTTGAGGCTGGGAATGTGATATGGAGTTGGCATTCATGTTAATTTGTATTTTAGAATAGGGTTACCATGACTAGGAGTAACCACATGCATCTAACACGCATAGAAATGGTCCTAAATGTGTCCAACATGTATGTTTGCATATTGGAAAAAAGTACCAAATAAACATAGACATTTTTAAAGAAGCACTTAGAAAGATAAACAATCCTTACAGCATTTTGTCTCAGAAAAGCCGCCTTCAGCTGTTTCACAAAGCTGATTTCTTAGTTACTCTTCCCTACCCTCTCTAGAGCTGACCCCTCCCCACCCACCACATAAAAGCAGTCATCATCAATTTGAAGAGATTAGAAACACTTTTCTAAAACTCCTATTCCGGAAACTAATTTTTTCTTTCACACTCTGCTAACCTCATCCAGTAACAAATGGAAAAAACTCAACCTACAATATTCTCACCCAATAGAAGGTTTTAAAAGCAGCAAATACTATACAAAAAAATTGAAAAGAGGAAGTAGACAAGAGCTAAACAAACAATTCCAGTGTTGGGCCACCTTTATATTATGCAGAGTATATAATTGAGAGCTCAGTCTGGCTGTTAAGATAAGCTGTATTTCAAAGCTACGTTCTGATTATCCAGTTGGACCTTTTTAGATTGTCAGAGTTGCATACCAATTTCCAAAAATGAATGGCTGAGTTGCAGTCCATTTATTAAACACACAAAAATCCTCCTTTGCCTACTGGTTTGGTTAAGGGGAGAAATGCTTTTGTCTGGAGGATAAAAATAACAGGAAAATGAAGGGAAAGTTTTGTGGGAAGACTGAAAGGCAAACATGGAAAGAGAAAGTGTCAACTGAAAATTGCCTCCTTGTAAAATCTCTGCAGTCAGATTCAGGTAACAATACTTCTAGCACAGCCATGAACAGGATGCTTTTCAAGAGTAGAAACAGCTGACCCCCCCCAAAATCTGTTTGAAAATGGCCAGAGCTTTTCTGGGTTATTGATGTGGCAGGAAGGGTAGTCTAGTGATAGTTCATTCTTACAGAATTACTCTTTCGTCAGTTTATAATTTCAGTAAGAAATATCGTTCTTGATACAGACACAGCATACTAATTACCATATAATTTTACAGTTTTATACATATCATTGACTTTAAATGACACATACATTTATTTAATTTGCCTTTAATCAGAACTTCCCTAGGAGATGTATTTGCATACTAAAGGTATAATTCTCAAGCAGCTAGAGGCCTGAAATCTTGTGTGTCACCGAGCTGTGTCTCAATTCCTTGTTAACGAGATTGCATAGCTGAAAAGAGACAACATGTCTCTTTAGAAGGTTACTGTAAGACCTATGGTATATCAAATACATTAGCAGAGGAAGAGATAAAATTTTATAATGTAAATAATTTCTCTAAAATGCTCAGAAAAGTAATTTTTCTAGCCATCAGGTCTTCTACTATACAAATTTAAAGGATGACACTACGCAGAAACATATTTCAGAGTTGAAGCAACTCAATACCAAATCTTGGGTTGAAAATGTGCTACCAAAAATTTTCTGTTTAATTCCCAGTTCTCTAACAGCAAATACCACTGCACAAGTCTAAAGCTGCCTCATTTTCACATTTGGATATGTTCTAATGCAATAAAAATAAAGCATCTAGCAATTCATGTCATGTTAAACATATAATTTCTTAAGTGCTGTGTATTTCAAGTGAAGATTCTGCCATGATACTCAGAATATACCATTCAATATTGTTTAACACTTGGCCTACTTAAACAATGCTTAAACATCTTTAAAACAATTCAGATAACATGACTATGTTTCCTGTGTCCTAACAGTGTGTTATGTGTTTGTGTGGCACGGGGTTTTTTTTGGTAGCGGGGGAGGGGCCACAGGGATGGCTCCTGTGAGAAGCTACTGGAAGCTCCCCGGCTCCAAGTCGGACACGCCTCTGGCCCAGGTCGACCCCATCAGTGATGGTGGTAGCACCTCTGGGAGAACAGATTTAAGAAGGGGAACTGGCAGTGAGTGGTGGGATTGGAATGTGAGAGGAACCCCTCTGCAGATACTGGAGTCAGTGAAGAAGGAGGGGGAGGAGGGGCGCCTGAGGAGGCTGATGGCCCGGCAGCCCATGGGGAGATGGCAGGCTGTCCCCCTGCAGCCCATGGAGGTGAATGGTGGAGCAGAGGCTCCCGAAGATGGCGGTAACTCCATGGTAAAAACCACTGCGCTGGAGCAGTGTGTGACTGGAGAGCAGCTCGCGGAAAGGACCCGCACCAGGGAAGTTCGGGAAGAACTGAAGCCTGTGGAAAGGACCCGTGCCAGGGAAGTTTGTGAGGAACTGCAGCCTGCGGAAAGGACCCACACTGGAGAAGTTGGTGAAGGACTGTCTCCTGTGGGAGGGACCCCACGGTGGAGCAGGGGACGAGTGAGGAATCTTCCCCCTAAGGAGTGGCAGAGACAAGGTGTGGCGAGCTGACTCAACCCCCATCCCCTGTTCCCCTGTGCCGCCGGGGGGAGGAGGTAGAAAGAACCGGGAATGGAGCTGAGCCAAGAAGGTGGGAGGAGTGGGGGGAAGATGTTCTGATGTTTGGTTTTCCTTCCTAATATCCTTGCTTTGATTTGATTTGTAGTAAATTAAATTGATTTTGTTTCTTCCCCAAGCTGAGCCTGTCTTTTGCCCGTGACCGTAAGTGGGGAGTGATCCCTCCCAGTCCTTGTCTTGACCCACGAGCCTGCCTTTGTATTTTCTCCTCATCCCACCGTGGCCAGGTGTGGGGATTGGGGGTGTGTGAGTGGCTTCATGGTGCTTTGTTACCGCCTGGGCTGAAACCACGACACAGTGAACAAGGCTTAATACTGATATTCACAGACTTTGTCATATGATTTTTAGATCATTGCTCTGTTTTTCAAAATGAACTTTTGAGCATCATTATATCGTAACAAAGATCACCAACTTCTACACTGGCAAAAAATTTTATAACGACTTTAGAATGTAGAACTGTGAAACTATTATACATTCCTAAGTTTCCTTGTGATGAAATTTGTTGTACATTCAATGAAATATTTTAATATGGAATTGTACATTAATATTTCATTGCATATATATGCATTTTGTGATTAACTAATAAATAACATAGAATGGCTTACAGCATTTTGTGCTGGAAATTAACAAGTACTGCAATGAATATTGTTTGCAGAAAGTGCTCAATATAAGAAAAATAATACAATAAATACTGTTAAATAGCGTCTCTTTCAGAGTTCTCATAGTCAAAGCAGTGCTAGGTAATTAAAGGCCGTTAGTTGTTGTCTTCACCCAAAAGTAACTGCACACACAAACTGGGTTCTTAATAAGCGACACCAAGAGTTGATAAGCTCTCTGCTGTAGAATTCATACCATCAAAGTGTAGTGAAATGGGTTGCCATTTAGGCTGAGCTTTGTATGTTGTTAAGAGCAGTTGCAATTTAAATTGCTTTCAGAGGCTTCCCTCAAAGTTCAACTTAGACCTAATAAAAGGCTTTAGATCAAGAATCTGCTTTTTGTTTTTGCAGAGCCAGACTAGTCTAACTTCAGACGATCAAGGACCACGTGTGGCATGGAGCTCCCCTTCCCAGGACAAACAGAGGAGATGGCTGTCACAACCTCTTGCCACATCTTCTTTGTCACTCTTACTGTGGAGCTGCAAAAATGACTCAGGGACACCTTTTTTGGTTCACTGGCTGTCTGAATCTACCATGAAACATCAGGTTTGAAAGAAATGTAAAAACAGATCCTCAGTAATTTTAAGGCAGCATTATTATAGGTTGTAATTAGGCTTTGTCTTATTTGGATTATTCAAAGACTATTGGAGTCCTGTCTACCTGCCTATGGCAGGAACACCCATGGCAGCTGCATCAGTCTCAGCAATTGCCTGAAGACCTGATTTCAGCCTCGCGAGGAAGAAGTCTGTCAGGTTATTTCCAGGTGCACTGTCTGAACTACTACTCTCCAACATCTACTTCTCGTGAGAAAACAGGAGAGTATAAAGGAGATGGTAATGTATTTTCTTTTTAAACCCAAGATTATATTTCAGAAAAAACTATTGTACAGTCTTGTAACAGTGTGACTCAACCAAATATATTTTGTTGTTTCTAAGAGGATCACAGTAAAATAAGAATATTTTTCATGAACAGAAGAAGTAAAATGTTTTATTTTGGGCGGTTCTCACTGTTATAAACTAATTCCTTTTTCCTCTCCATTCCTCTCATTCTTTAGTAATATACTTCACAATTTTGACAGCATCATAAAGCTAGGTAATAGTCAAAAGAATAACACTCTCAAACTGTGAGTGACATTAAAAAAAAAAAAAGACTGCAACCACACTAGCAGGAAAAACCTTACTTCCAGAGCCAGAGAAGTAACTTTGATGGAGAGTGGAAGAAAAATGCTTTCATAAAAGAACCAATCTTACAAAACCAGTAGTCTCTAAGAATACTGTGACATAGTACATAAATCTTTACAACTCACTTTTTTTTTTATATCTTAAAGCAGGAAAATCCCATTACAATCAAAACTCTTGTCTGATGTGCAAGAGCCCAGAGTAATAACTGGAGTTTTTAACATCACAGCTCTTTGTAGCAGACACTTCAAAGTTTTAATCTAAATTCTGATTCAGAATTGCATAAATTACAGTTATGGAAATGTCTCTTTCCATCTACCTGAAAATACACAGATTTTCAGAGAAAGACTTAACCCATTGAGTTTTTAGGTCAATGTTACTTTTACTTTTGTAGTCTGAAGTTTGAGGACTATCTGTATAATTTTTAATTTCACAATGAAAAACCTTCTAATTTCCAATCTGTTGAAAATGTTTTTCTCCTTTGTCTGTCAACAAAGAATAACTGTGTTTTTAGCAGCAGTTCATATATATATATATGTCATTCTCCTATAAATGCCACTTCCTTTTACTGGAAAACTAATGAAAGCAGTAAAACGACCAGGATTTCCATGCCAGTCATGGGGGAAAAGAGTGGGAAGAGAGGGCTGTAGAGGTATATTAACATTTGAAATTTGAAGTCAGGAAACAAGTATTTCTGCAGAAAATTACAAATTGGAAGCCTGAAACCAGGATAGTTCACAAGGGGAGAAGGGCAGCCAGGCACCTAACTGCTGATTAAGCATTTAGACACATGACAGAAAAATTAGCTGCCAGGTTTCCTTCACAGGTTTTAATGTACTCTTGCTACCATGCAACGTGCAGGTCTGTTGAATCAGCATATTCGTTCAAATAAAAAAGGCTACTCTAATGCCAGCCTTTCAGGCATCAAGTAATTTGAAGCTGGTTTTTGACACTTCTCTGAGTTTTCAGCTCTTTTGGAAGCAACAAGAGCCCTCGCACAGCAGGTAGCACTACTTGTTGCCAAAGAGGAGACTTATCAAGTATTTGGAAAAATTATGGGTTACTAAGTAGACAGAAACCACATCTAGCTTAGGAAATCTTCTAATCTGAAAACAGATGGAAATGCAAGGATATCAGCAGAAGTATCATACATACCTGCTCTTTGTACTCTGCTGTGCATCTGCTTGTGGACAAGATGCACTCTTGTCCTAACTCACTGTGATCATGTTCAGGTTGTACTTGATAATCATTTGGTTGGAAGGAACTTTTGGGGAGAAAAAATTACTCAAATGTTTCATCTACCTGGTCAAATCTGATTTTATATTTAATTCATTATTTTAGAAAACCACCAAGAATGGCAACAAGAAAGGGGAGACAGGGAGCAAAGAATCCAAATTACTCCTTTGTATAGTTAAAACTACCTTCTGAATAAAAATGCTTTTTATCATTTTTGAGTTACCCTTAGGTAACATCACAGATGAAAGAATACAAAAATAGGTGTAATACTTACAAAAATGAACTATACTGTCATTATTAATGGCTGTAATGTTCCAGTTTAAACAACTGGGAAAAATTGCTAGGTTTAACAAGACATTGCCAGCTTACTGATAATTTTACAAAGAATAATTAAGCACTCCTAAAATCTAACTTTTCTTAAAAATCTTCAGTAGAGATCAAAGCAGCAAACAGATGCTGGTGTGTATTAACATAAATTAATGAAAACAGGTTTTGTCCTTCAATGAATAATCTTAAGGGAAACAAAATACAATGACAGATTTGTATCGTGACTGATTGATTATGTTGATTGGATTGATGACATTAGATCCATTTGCTCGATATTAGAAGATGTTGTAGGCCAAGTAAGAAATGTGACTGAGTTGAACTTTGTGGGGTACATTTTATTCCAACCAAAAATAATTTTGTGTATCACGTAATATATGCCAGTGTGCCAATTAATGATGTGACCATAGTAGACTACAGAGAATTCAGCAAGGCAAAAACGAGTCCTTATATTTTCCCACCTCGTTAGTGATATTACTGTACAGCATTAACAATCCAGTTAATTTTTATCACAAGTCTTATAATATGCAGCTGCTCTAAAACACTTGTGTTCCTGTCATTAGGGGGCTATATAATGAATTTTCAGCTTACGTTAAAATAAGTTTCTGCTGCTCATAAGTTTAGAAAGCAAACAAAAAGGATAAAGCATGTGTTTTTCCCAATAAACAAAGCAATGTTTTCACTTATCCTATTTTTATCCTATTCCTAAGTTATGCAAAATCTAGTTACAAAAATCTGCTGAAGGAAAACAGGAGTCAAGTTCCTGTACTTTTTATTGATGCTTATACACTTAAGTTTTTTGTGTTAGATTTGATCCTAAAAGAAACTTCACTTCTGGAAGAGATGAAGCTTATTCAGCAAAAGAAGATGATGTGAATACATTCTAATTCAGTGAACAGTGAGACAAAGACACTACTGCCTTCTTAAATTTAACATCAAGTATGGAAAAACCGAGAGCAATTAGCAGACTATATACAAAAAAATCAGTGTAGCCAAAACCCTTCCCTCATGACAAAGGAAGCCAACATTTGTAAGTACTCCGGACCATAAAAAATCAAAGCACATCAACTTTGAGCCTCTAAATCTAAATTGTGTTTTGAATTAACATTAAAAGTTTTTCAGTATGTCTTTTTCTCAAGCACAAATTAAAGTATTGTAGTCAGTAGTTTAGTGCTGATTGTTTCAGTAGAAGAAATAAGCATATATAAAAATAGTGAAGAAAAAGTAAACAAAGATAAGACTATGTATGTAAAGTTTAGTCTGGCTTAGGTTTGAATTCAGGGATCATCATATAAGTATCATTTCACCACTGGTATTCTTTTAGCTGATATTCACCTGCCAGGGAAATGGGAGGATAAGTGAATGGACACCTTTCTCTAGAAGCAAGAAGTGACAACCCCCTGCCCCCCTCTTCATTCCTACAGCTAGCTTTCTGACTTCAAGAAAATTGCCATGCCTCCTCCCTCCCTCCCCATCTCACTGTCTTCAAGGCATTCAGAGCAGGCATTGAGGAAAATGTGTCTAACAGAAGAATTAAAAACCTGTCTAAAAGCAGGTTTGGAAGAAATATTGCAAAATAATTCAAGGTATTTTCTAATACTGAAACTTCCAATACTATATGCTGCTTTTACAGGAGGTTCATTCATGTTAGCAGATCATCAGAGAAACATTAAGTAATGGATGGTGCCAGAAAGATACTAAGAGTTTCACTGTTTCTTACTCATATGCTTCCTTCTCTCTTCTTGTGCTCAGCTGCATGCTTATAGCTTATGCCTTCCTGTCCATTTGACTGATTTTGCTTTCAGCAGTGCCATTGATAGGAGAAGAGGTACATTTGAATTCCTAAGCTTTCTCACCTTTGCAGGAATACAGCACCTGGCTCAGCAACGTAAAAGGAATACAAACAAAAATCTTCCAGGAAGAATGATTTTCCTCTCAGTGCTGCTAAAGGTGCTAACTTGGGGTCTGTTTCAGAGGAGAAAATTCTGTGACCATTCCCCAGCACAGTGAGCTCAAGAAGCAAAGCTACTGAATGACGGCAGAGTTATCCTCGACTTGTCATGCAGAAGAGGAAGGAGTGGAGGCAGATAAATGAACTGATTTCTTACTTGTTTTCAAGTGATATGGAAGGGCTTTGGTGCAGAAGCCTTAGTGAAGGAAGCCCTCTCCAAAGATTACAAAAAAACTGCCTTTTCCTGTGAGAGACCATAAACAGCCATATCCATAAAATAGAACCCCTATGAATATGGTCTCCACCAGTTATGCGTAATTTATTTTCTGAGCTTACTGAATGACATTGAAACCACAGTGCTCTGCCAGAGATGCAGGGCAAAGCAAGGGTCAGTACGCTCACCCTGTCTGTCAGTGGTCACTGTCCTGCTCCAAAGCAATCTCTTTTCTTAAATTATAGAAGAGTCATTCAGGAATCCCCAAATTGTTGAGGTTGGAAGGCACCTCTGGAGATCATCTGGTCTAAAACCCTGCTCAAAGCCACCTAGAGCTGGTGGCTCAGGACCATGTCCAGTTGTGTTTTGAATATCTGAACAGATGAAGACTCCACAGTCTCTCTGAACAACCTATTCCAGTGTTTGACTACACTCACACGAAAAAACCTTTTTGCTTATGTTTAAATGTAATTTCCTGCATTACAGTTTGTGCCCATTGCCTCTTATCCTGTCACTGGGTACCGCTGAGCAGAGCCAGGCTCCATCTTCTTTATTCACCCAAAAGTATTTATACATGTGGATCCCAGACCTCTCAGCTTCTCCTCACATAACAGATGCTCCAATCCCTGAGTTATCTTCATGGCCTTCTGCTGGACTTGCTCCCGTATGTCCATGTCTTGTCTTGTGCTGGGGAGCCCAGAGCTGAACCCAGCACTCCAGTTGAGTCTCAGCAGTGCTGAGTAGAGGGAAAGGATCATGACCTTTCTTGCTCTGCCCAGGATGCTGTTGGCCCTCTTTGCTGCAGGGCTGCATTGCTGGCTCATGGTCAGCTTGAAGTTTGTCAGGACCCCAGGTCTTTTCATGCACAGCTGATTTCTAGCCAGTCAGCCCCAAGCATGTACTGGTGCAATGTGGTTATTTCCACCCAAGTGCAGGACTTTGCATCTCCCTACGTTAAGATCTTCCTTGTTCCAGACTTTCCCACTAGTCTCAGGGACCTTACATTGCTAAGACTAGTCTCAGGGACCTTACATTTCAGATCCGTCAAGGTTTTTTGAGAGCATTATCAGTAGCTCCCCTCTGTGTTCTGTTCTCCAACAGAGGAGTTGAAGGAATCTTTGGAATCACCTGTGAGTATGAAGTCTTTAGATCTCTGCATCATCTGTGATGGAGCTAAAAACACATCTGTGTGATTTTATAGGATGGAAAAGGAACAGGGATGTATAGTAAGTTTTTTGGTCTTTTGGTAATGCTATCACATTCTATTACCATGTATCTTCTAGGATGTACCGTATGGAATGTTTTGGCAATAGGATCTGTCCCCAGCCTTCTCTTCACAAAGCTGAACAATCCCGGCACCTTGCTGCTCCTCATCTCGCATCTGCTTCAGCCCCACTCATAATTTTTAGTGGACCTCCACAGCTACTTGGAGAGAAACACGGGATGGAATTTCCAGTAAGTTTCTTCTCTGTGAAAGGCTAAAGGGAAAGAGGTCTCCAGTCAGTGAAACAGCAGGATGCGGACTTGACAGAAGTGTCCAAGGAGGCAATGAAGGAGGAAACTAGGACACCTCCTTTCGTGTACAGCAGAGTGGCATTTTAAGAAATTTGAATATGAATGAGAGCAACATGGCAGTGGTCCCCACGCTGCACTGAAATCCAGAGACAGAAAGAAAGAGGCTTTATGAATGGTTGAGTAACAGTGTACAGAGAAAGGATCATCTTTTCTTGAAAACGGGGAAATATTTTGGCATACAAATGAGCCCGCTGAGCACTGGGCCCCACTTAAAACAGTCAGGAATGTGCCTGACTGGCACTTAGAAACTCTGGGGTATGGAGGAACAAGATCTGTGGCATTATGCAGCTATTAAAGGTGAAGTACTTAAAATACATCTTGAAAAATAAAAGGAGGGGAAAAAAAAAGTCACATACAGAAAACATAACAGAACTGCACAGCTGCCTTTATACAAATGATAATATAGTATGAACTAAAATGAGTGCCAAGTTTTAAATAAAAATATTAATGTGGTGGTGTTCCTTGTTATGGAAGTCATAACATACAGAATGCTGTTATAACACAATACAAACAATGTTGGATTGTAAATAAAAGCTACCACTAGTCCAAAAAGTTCACAAGAGAAAGATCTCTTTAGTAAGTCACGTGCAAGATATGTTTCAAGCTGTGACTGCAAAAGGGCCACTGTTTAATAGTAATGATAAAATACTTATTCAACATCTCTTCATGAGGAAAGAAAAATGCAAATAAAATCCGTCAAAGTTTAACTTCAGACAACAGGAATAGTTTAAAAGTGAGTGAGACAAGTAAATGAAAGGAACAAGCAAAAGGATAAAACAAGACATCACAGAAGAGGCTTAAAATAGAACTGAAACAGGCCAATTACCACTTTGTAGAAGCTGGGTAAAAACAGCTTTCAAATGAAATGATTTCTCCATAATGCTAGGATTTTGGTGAGACAAATTAAAAGCACAGTGTTTCATAATTTCTAATAACTTGTGCATAGTGTACAATGCTTGACATAAGCAAGTGTTGGTCCACCTCTATGGCTACATGAAAGTTTAATAATATAGTTACTACTAGTTTCAATTAAAATTATTGGTCCTTGTACTTGCTATTTTTATTTAGTATATTTACTTGGTATTACAATAAACTTATTTAGCACTTGCAAATAATGACCAAACTATGCTAATCACCTAAACTGTAATCAATGTGTGATCAGGTATCATTCTCATGAGCAATAGAAAACTCCAGTAAGGATCTAAATCTCTTTTGGTATTTACTTACTTCAATGCATCTTGAAGTCCTGACACATTTGGTATAAAAACACAGTTCTTCAGATTCTTCTAGCAAAATATTATTTTGCTTCAATAAGTATTTCTCATGCAAGTACCACACTAGTGAATTATAATAACCAGGATCTCCCATTAAGTAGGAGGGGAAGAAGAAAGTAGGTTAATTAATGAAGATGGAAGGCAAAGCAGAGACAAATTAGAAGGAAGCATGGGATTTGGGGATGAAAGATAAATCACACAGTTTAGAATGATCAGACAGGAAAAAGAGGGGGAAAAAACCCCAGCCCAAAGATTACTGATTAACCAGGAAAAAACTAGAAAATTGGAAAAGCATCTTTCTATGAGGAAAAGAGCTATAGAAATCTCAATCTAGCTCCTTAACAAATCAACAGGATTTGGGTACATGGTTACTGAATGGCAGATGTCTCCAGTACCTGTCTGTGTATGAGACCTTAGCCTACTGCAAACCTGCTGCCTTGCAAAGTAGCTGAGCTGACGAAAAACATACCATAACTTTTGAATGTTTCATTTTTGTAACCAAAATAAGACCTACAAAATTTCTGGTCAAATTAGCATGTTTTACAACACTGCAACAAAAATTAGTGTACAATTCAAAGTTGCAAATGAAGAATAAGCTTTTTAGAAAGATCTAAGAACTTGCTGAACATCAACCATTAGTAAAGAATAAAACTACATTCTCCAATGATAAATAGTTGATGACCAGTTAATTTATCACATTATCAGTTAATAACATAAATTCTAGTAGCTTAAAGTAAACCACTGGCCCCATAAGTTTATGTGTGTCCCAAAATTGGAGAGAGGAAATTGTGATACAGAAGTACTGTTCATTTTTAAAGAGCATTTTTGTTCCACTGCATAGGATTTCCAACTGATCCCTGTAAACACATTTGGAGTAAATGAACTAGTTTTCAAAAATTAAAGTTATTTGGAAATTGAACAGCTGTATGCATGAATACTCAGATACAGAAGACAATGCCAAATTTGCATTTATCTCAGAAATGTGTTTTAGCTGAAGTCTGATTACAATGAAAAGCACTACACTTTGTAAAAAACTTCTAGCAATTGGCTCTAATCCAACCTCATAGTCTAACAGAACTGGCAGAGGTCTTTCCATTCGTTTACAGTATTTTGCCCATCGCAGATGAGATTAAGAAGAAATCCGCAGTGCAAAAAGTAGCAAAGTGGCTTCTCACATTTACGTGATACATCGGTTATCCATAATACTTTAATGGTGAAGGCATCCTCTTCAATGAATGTGACCACTTGGTGTATTAGGCAGCAACATACAATTTATTTGTTTGTTACAGCAAAACCTCCCATTTCTCTTTTTATGAATGCCTCTGGGCAAAATTAAGAAGTGCTTGGGTTGCATGGATCTCTCCGGGAGCAAAGTGCCAACCACTATCACACTCTCCCTGTAAGCATTTTAGCTTTGTTTGAGACAGCAGTAGACTTCACATTGACTCTGCCCCATCTCCACTGATGTTTTTGGTTTGTCAGTTTAGGTAAACAT